>JAYMFX010025119.1:0-15116 GCA_036784945.1 Monocelis spectator
GATCTCTCCTAAACAGATCATCAATAAGAAATACTCGAATAGCGATCTCTCCTAAACAGATCATCAATAAGAAATACTCGAATAGCGATCTCCTAAATAGATCAACCACATCATTTTTGGAGAGATTTTGAATCTAACCCAATTACAATTCTCTTTTCTGATATTTTAAATGATAATATCCGCTCTTCAGCATGACAGAATATCACCACTTGATATTTCATCGCTCTCTCTCTCTCTCTAAATAGTTACTTACACCTGTAAAAGAAATATAATTTTACACACCTGCGGTTTTTTTATTGTTAAGCATTACTTATATAGATAGGTAAAGGTGTGTTTGTATTAAGACAAAGGTTGAATTTAAATTGAGAATCACTTAATGAGCTAGACTTTCAATGTAATTGAACTTTCAACTTATCCAGTCCAGCATAATATTAAATAATGTCATGCTGAAACAAGATGGTTCGTGATAACTAGCACGTAATTTCTGACTATTGTCGGTAACGCTTTAATAGAATGAAGACACTGTGTCAAGAAATTACGATATTTTAAAGAAATACAAAAAGGAACTTACCGCGATTAGCGACAAGAACTTTTTTGAATCTGTTGTTGATTGGACCTGCACTGTAGTCCTTCGAGTTGACAACACAATAGTGGGGCAGCTGGTAGCCCAGGAGACGACTGTGCCTCACTGAATGGTTCACTAGGCATGTCGCCGAGGAAATACTGCTGCTTATATGTCGAAGAATGTGCATACTGCTACTGACAAGAGATCAGTCACAATGCTTAAATAAATAATACCAATAATTACACTCAAATACCGAAAACTAATTTATTTGGAGTAGTCAGAATGAGTGAGCACTCGATAGCACACTGATCAAGTGACCGATAGATAACCTTGTTAAAAACACACACTCCTCTGAGATATCAAAATAAGAGCAAAGTGATAAAACACATCCAAGTCATTTGCAAATTTAAAAGTTAAAATTTTATACTACAGATATTATGAATATCAAAATTCATGATAACCATAAATAAATAAATTTTATTCTTTATAGGAAAGATATTCAAAAAATACTGATTAGTTTAAACACATTGTAGATGACCATGACAAAAATATTTATACCTAATAGGTTTACAAAAAATTACAGAGCAAATACATTAAATTAAATACTTATTTACATATATAGGTCCCTTATGCATGAAATATTCAGGAAATATTAATCATAAAATCACAGAAACAGTATCTTGTAATTGATTTGAAAATATGCATTCCTCTCACAAAACAATAAACTTAATTTAAACTAGCATACTCTCCCTATTTTTCTGCTTCAATGATTCAAAAGCAGCTCTGTAAGTAGCATGACTGCCTCTCATTAAAGGGGTAGCAGATTCTAGTCTCATTAGAGGTAGTGATTTCCATTATATGGTTCGGTTACTGAGAGCTGTGCAAATGTCCAGCCAGTGGCTTATTCCCCCCTGACTATCAGAACGGTTGTATGAGTATCTATACATATGTACTAATGAAATTAATCAAATCAGAAAGAATATAATTTAAATTAACATTTAATCAAAATATAGAAATCTATGGATTTAACAAATCCATACTTTTATCAGGACTAAATAAGTTGGATTTATTATTCATGAATTTACAAAAGCATTCCCTAAACTAAAAGTTAATGTTTTATTGGCCTCTGCAAGTAGGTAAAATATTTTTTTTAATTTCATGAAGTATCAACAAAGATATACATTAAGTACCTATTTAAATTTCTTTCTTTTTTGCATGCATAATAATTATTCAGTAAACATATTTCTTAGAGTCATATTCATGATGCATAGGATGATGAAAATAAAAATTTACTGTCATTATTGATTTAGTATAATCGCAGTTAATTATCCTGCAATGTTATTAGATATTTGGAATATGATAAGTAATGATTATTTTAATATACTTTTGCTATCTCATATTTTCTAATGAAATATCTGATGATACTATCATTTAATAGATACAATAAAACATATTTTAACTTAATATAACTAAATTGCTGAACTGTTATAAACAATAGCACAGAATATCAGAATATGAGAAAAGTAGAATATGCATGTATCATGACATTGTTAAATTCTTTTTAATATTTGACTAAAAGATTTTTGGTAGTTATAGAAAATGATAATCATTTGGTGAATTTCCAAAAGCTTTTTCATGAATGGATCATGATAGAAACTATAGTAGGTTGATTGGTTTTTTGCATAACTTGATGTCAACTTATAGAAGTTGATGGTAAATGAACATTTCTGATTGGTTAATCTCATAACTTGATGTTTTACCTAACTGGATATTAACAAGTGGGTCAGTCAACATACAGTAATATATTTGCTGTAATTTTGACATTTTTATTTACAATATGACTAGTTATAAAGGTATAAAAGTGACAGGTTATGCTATGATTTATATGTTTATCCAGTCAGCTAGTTTTCAAATTGATATGCTGAAATTTTATCAATTATTTAGTCAGTTAGATATGAGCAACAAGTTATGAGGAAATTGTGTGATTAAATAGTCATTTATTTGCAGTGTAGGCTTATAGTAAGAGTATGGAAAAAGTGAAAATAAGAGTTGTAAGTATAATTGAAAATAATAGAAGAAAGCTAAATATTTATTATATAATTGTATGATATTGGAAATGGTGTTATATTTCTTTCCTGATATATCTTATCTTTAGGCTATTAAATTTAAATAAAACAGACATTCTTTAGCATTTCAAAAATTATGTTAAAAAATAGGCAGTAGATTCCTACATGAATTATTAAAAATATATTTGTTTTATTTTTAATTTCAAATATTACTTTAATGGCAATGGAGACAGTCAATTCTAATTTCGCGTCAATAAATGCTAAAATAGGAATAAACTTTAATAAACGAGTATCACAAACCTCAAAACCTAATGAAATATATATATAGCGCTATTCGTATTATAGAGAAAACTAATATATTATAACACACTTGTTATTTATTTTTAAAATTAAAATTTATAGAAGAATAAAGAAGTAAACTACTCATAATCATTCAATTATAAAAACATTAATAGGTGCATTTATTATTTTTTACATTCAATTATTCATAAAGTTATTTAATAAAACAATGTGTAATTAAGAAACTAAATATAATAGGAGTAGTCTGTTGCATTTCCACTTTTAGTGTATCTCTTTATTTACAATATGTTTGCGCTTTTCGTAATTGTTTAGGATTTTGATATCAAGTAACAGAATATATATTTAGATACTGAATTATTATTTAAGTATTAAGTATTGATTTTAATTTTTTTTAATATGGTCTTTAAATATTACGTTTGTTGTACCATTTTATAAATAATAGATAGTTTGTCAACTAAATATAATGGCCAGTGTCAAAATAATCTATACTGTTTATTTCTATTCTATATATTTATTGGAAATATAACAACACTATAGAAATTTATTTTAAAGTATGCACGTTTTTTGAAGCATTCATTTCATGATTTATTTTAATTGTAAAATAAAAATATAAAGATTAAGCTTTTTATAATAAAAACCAATAACATTTCTCTAATTTAAATCCTTCCTCCTGTTCCCATCCATACTACTTACTATAAGATTTGGTTGCACCAAATCCCATATATATTTCTTCTTCCTTTGTATGTGTTTTTTATTTTATCTTATTATTAATTTGGTTGTGTTTAAGCTTAAGATGAAATAAATACCTCTATGGTGGATGGAGAAAAAGTGAAAAATGCAAAATAGGTACCAAATTGGCATTGTATAAGTATATTGACAACATTTTTAAAAATAGGTACTGATGTAATAGCTGATTAGAATTATGCTCAAACAGTAAATTATGCTTAAAGTAAAAATATTTTTAATAAGTAAATAATAAGTTCTATTTTATTTATTTGCTTTTATTAATAATTTTTTAATTTCATTCATTAGATATAAAGCATATAAATTTTAAATAATGTCTTCTCAATTCTTGATTTTTATCACATTTTAGTATGGGTGATGAAATAATTAGAATTCTTGTTACTGGAGGTTCAGGACTTGTTGGGAATGGTATCAGAATTGCAATATCATCGGAGGACCCTAAATATGCTTGTTTTAGTAAAAAAGCAAATGAAGAATGGATATTCATGTCTTCTAAGGATGCAGATTTATCTGATTATAATAGCACTAAATCATATTTTGAGAAAATTCAGCCAACCTATGTTATTCATCTAGCTGCTAAAGTGGGTGGTCTGTTTGCTAATATGGCTAAAAATTTAGAATTCTTTGTAAGTATCTATGATCTCATATCTTATATTTATTGCTATTATTGCATAGTATTATGATATGTCAATAATTCATTGTTATTGACCACTTATTTTAGCATATTTAAATTTGCATCATTTTTGAGTTAATTTTGCTATTATTAATTATTTATATAAAACAATTTTAATAGAATTTGAAATCAGATTTGTTTGCAATATGAGTGACATATGCTTGAATATTTGTATTTTATTTAGCGTACAAACATGACAATCAATGACAATGTATTGCGTTGTAGCCATGAGTGCAATGTTAAGAAGGTGGTTTCTTGTTTGTCTACTTGCATTTTCCCTGATAAAACTACATATCCTATTGATGAAACTATGGTTCATAATGGACAACCGCACAGTTCAAATTTTGGTTATTCATATGCTAAAAGAATGATTGATGTCCTTAACAGGTATATATTATTGAAGTTTCACATGCCATTATATGCTGAAATAGTGTGATGTCAGGATAGATCATTTGATTGGCTCTCAGGATATGAGAATATCTCTATGAGGAATTCTCTATCTCTAAACCAATAAAGGTACTTTCTTTCTGTCACTGCTTGGATCCAGTAGTGACGTCACCACTATTCTAGCGTATTCAAAATCATATTGTAAACTTGAATATTTACTTTAGAGGTTACCACAGTGAACACCAGCGTGTGTATACATCAGTGATTCCAACCAATGTGTACGGTCAATATGACAATTTTAATATACAAGGTGGTCATGTCTTACCTGGTCTTATTCACAAATGTTATCTTGCCAAAAGTAAGTCTTCTCAATAAGATAATTACTGTTATTTATTCCAATAGAAATGCATCTTTTTAATTAAAAAACGGAAATTTTATGCAGCACAAAGTCACAGTATGAAATTTTAATGTTGAGGTTTCATGCTTTTCCTACTTTTTAGCTTTTTATTATTGATAAAATAATTATTTTCTAGAGAATGGAAATCCTTTGACAGTTTGGGGCAGTGGTAAACCGCTGCGTCAGTTTATATTCAATGTGGATCTAGGGAGGCTGATAGTGTGGGTACTGCGGGAATACAACCATATTGAGCCTATCATTTTATCCGTCGATGAAAAAGATGAGGTCAGTATAGCTGAGGTGGCTCAAGCAGTGGTGAAAGCGATGGATTTCAATGGGGAAGTTATCGTATCCTTTTCGTAATTTTTAAGGTCTGCAGTTTCAAAATTTACATACATAAATATGACATGTTTATTTATATATTAGACCTAAATCATCATTCATTGATAAGGTTTTGTGCTTTTGTATTCTTGAGATTGTGTGATTTGATAGAAAACAGTGAAAGATACTCTATTTAACGAATCAATTGCTTTACAAAGTAGACCGATCCGAATGTTGATTACTGGATATTCTCATTCACTGCAGTATATTTTTGTGTTCCCAGAATTGTCAATCAAAGCTTTTGATTATTTATGTTTACATTGGTTAAAATTGTGAAATTAAATAATGATTGAAAATATTGTGATAAAGTTTACCCTACTAAGTTAGAGCTAACTGTATAAATGCATTTATTTCTGTGGATAGTGTGAGTAAATCAATCAATAAATTTCTGTCAAAGTTAAAGCATTGTCATAGAAGGTAGTAATAGCTCATACTAAATCCAATCTATTCACTGTTTCCTGCTGGCTTATTCATAATAATCAGTATGTCCTCTAAATTGAATTGAATTGAATCAAAGAGACACTAAAATTGAGAAATGTCTGTATTAATATAGTCTTATATATATTTCGTTCCTCTTGCTCATAGTTTTTGTTCAAATGTTTTAAATTTTTATATGTAGCTATTAGATATTTTTCTATTGCAATGATTTTTATCTGGCTATAGTAAATTAATTTTGATTTCCTTGATTCACATGGATTCACATGGATCAGTTTGATACTTCCGCATCAGATGGCCAATACAAAAAAACTGCAAACAATTCTAAACTCAGAGGTTTTGTGCCAAACTTTGAGTTTACACCGCTTGACTCAGGTATGATTTACAATTGATTAGAAAATTTACTTCAGATAAAAAAAACTCAATTTCAATAATGCGTTCCTTTTTTGTTTATTTCAAAAACTAATGCCTACATTATATTATATTTCGTTTATTATTTTAGCTCTGAAAGAAACATGTGATTGGTTTGTGAAAAATTATGAATCTGCTCGAAAATAATCACTTTTGATTGTACTAATTAGCATCTTTGTTTTACAAAATTAAAGAGAATGTGATAAAAAATCAGAATAATTTTAATAATACTTTTTTTCTAAAAATCTATTGATTTTCACTATTTTATTAACGCGAATGATACCAAGCATCTTATAGAATTCAGAAGAATGCAATCAAAATGGTATTATTTAATAGATATGCAGGTGTTCGATGAAAGAAACTTTGTGTCAAGCTAGATCGAGATGAAATGTTACAACTCATATATTAATGACGCAATTATGCAACGAACGGCCGACTTCAAGCCTCTATCAATCTGGCGAAGCCTCTTGTTAAGTCGCTCCCTCTCTATTTAATGTTCTTATGTAATCATTTATTCTAATCTATTGGCATGAATACTCGAGTCACTTCACCCAAACATTGCAACATAAAATAATTAAGCGCTTATTTTATTTTTCTTTAAGATTCTAGAGCAACTAAGGGCCAATTCATAAATTAAAGAACAACTCTGTCGTACGTACGAAATTAAAATCAAAACAGACATTAATTGAATTTATAATGTTAATTTTCTTCAATTGTGGATTTTGAATACCCATAATTCATGATTCCTGCAAATTTATATTTTCAAAACTGTGCAATTTGTAAGAATAATTAAAATATTAAGCATATAAAAGTTACATTTGTACGTACGAATGTGTCGTTCTTTAATTTATGAATTGCCCCTAAACCATCAGATTGTTTTGTGTTTTAGTAAATCAGGTTTTAATTATAAATAAGTATTAATTGTGGCGCAATTGTAAATTTCCTGCCAAATTTTAAGGTAAGCACAAATTTATTAAATTTAATGATACACATCTTAGGGATATAATCAGGCGACTTCACTATCACAAAATCAAATCGTATTATTATTAATTTTACTTCGTGAAGAGAAAAAAATCATGAAAAATGCTGTGAAATGTTATTAATCAGAGGCGACGGAAGCTATTCAAACATATGATATATTATTTATCATATGTTTGCCGCAGCTATCTGTACAAAAGGGCAAATATGTGTGTATCCCTGAATATACCCTATGGGCTGGATGAATAAAAACTGTTTACTAAAACATTAAAGTAATTGCTCAATACTTTCTTTAGGAATAGCAATTGCTTAAACGTTTATGAATAAAACATCATCTTTTACTCAGAAAGTTAATAAACGATCAAGCCACAATTGAGTAGCTTAAATCTTCTATTTGTATTTTGAAAACTTCATTAATTATGTTTTAAAATATCAGAGACTAGTGGAAAAACTACACCAAACGATTTAATTCAACAGACATATCTGACAATGTTTAGCATAGGTATATAAATGTATATTGCTGGATTTTATTATTAGGTATGGTTGATGACCAACCAAACTACCATGTTAAATTTGTAATTGAAAAATTGTAAATGCTACAGATTTATATAAGATTCATTTTTAGGAATTATAATCTTTTCCATTTTGTACAATAAAATCTATCTTACTAACACTCCCAATTATGATTTAGTAAATGTGAAATATTTAATAAAAACATAAGATACTGACTTTTGTTATTCATATCTATTTTTGTCTGCTAAATAAGTAATTTTATCAAAAAATTATTGATTTGTGAATTTTTTTGATAAAACTATCTGTATGTACACTTATAATATTACCGCTTTTAAAAATATTAGTTTGAACTCTATTTTTAAAAAAATTATCCAATCATTTCCTTATTTTTTTATTAAAACAACATATTTCTTAATTTTTAAAATATCTCTTGATATTATTTCATTTTAGTGAATAATTCATTTTTTTAACAAAATGAGTAAGTTGGTAAGAAAAATTATCAACACTTCAAAAGCACCCAAGGCTATTGGTCCTTACAGGTAAGTTTTAATAAATTTCAAAACTTTCAATTATAATTTAATGAATAAATAGAATTACTTATAGAAATTGTTTTATATAGTCATACATTATGGACTGTCATGACCATAGACTTGTTGATTAATTAAAATAAAATAAGACAATAAATAGACTTTTCTATAAGTATTAAAGAAATATTTTGTGATCAACTTGATCACTGAAACTACCTTATAAGCAAAATTGTGATGACCTCATTCTTGCTTACTTTATTGGATGGTAATTATCTTAGGGATCAAGTTGATTTTAAACAAAGTTATTACTAGCTTATTATTTTCAATTATTAACTTTGTTTTGATCCTTTTCATTTCTTTCAAAAAGTATTGCAAGCATTACTTTATTCTATGGTTAGTATATGGTATATACTGTCATTTTTTTTAGAGATTAAATGGTTATGTTTGCCTTGACATGTAAATTATTGTACACTCTGAGCATTTCTTATTGTGGAATAATTTACATTGTGACTTAATAATTTGGTTTAAAAATTATATGATACCATTAATGATTCTTTTTATTTCAAAAGTTGCTTTCCTACTTTTGTATTTCTTTATTTTAGTCAAGCTGTTCAGATAAATGAAACTCTTTATATATCAGGCCAGTTAGGATTAGATGCTGACACCATGGAATTTGTGTCAAATGATGTTCAAGAACAAGCAAATCAAGTAAGAATATCTATATACTTTTAATGTGTTATCGAACTGTAATTCGATCAGGTTTAATCAATCAAACAAGAGCCAAAACACAGTCTAGCTGATTGCATACATTTTTAAAGTCTGCGGAAATTACTTTTAAATTCATTTAGGTTTGTTATTTTTAATAATTATTTGAAACAGAAATTTATCACAACAATAACTTATGTACTTTAAACTGCTTGTTAGAACAGAACATCGAATCGAAGATTTCAAATCTTTCAAATCAGAATCTCAATGGCTATTATTTGAAATGGTTTCAGCAGTATTTATCCTTCTGTCTTCATTTTCATAGTCCCCATTATTTGTGTGAATTCAGGCTCTCATCAATATGGGTCATATTCTTAAAGAAGCCGGTGCCTCCCATACAAATGTAGTCAAGACTACTGTTTTATTAGCAGACATAAACGATTTCGCCAAAGTGAATGACATCTATAAGAATTGTGAGTTTGGATTTTATTACGATAACGCTTACCTATGGTTCGGTTGAAAACCACTTCATATAAAAATGAATTAAATTTTGTCACACCTCTCTCATGCTATCTTTATCATCAGTGATTTTATGTTTTCCTTATCAGATTCACATTTCATTAACAAATAATTTAGCTACACATCATAAATATGTAATGTGACCGATATAAACATGAAGTTATTTGCTATAATTTATTCATTTTCATCAGAATATGATGAAAGATATTATTATACGAGCAAGAAGTTAAAATGTGGTAGCTCCTTTCCTAAACAGTTTGTCTCTCAGGCTAACATTAAACTGCGTCTGAGGTTACAGTAGGGATTCTTCCACAAGGGTCTCTTCTTGGACCTTCATTGTATTGTTTTGAATATAATGCTTAATTTTAGTAGAACATTTTACTTGAGCAATCAGACTTCTCTTATGATGTATTGATAGTAAGCAAACTATTAACATTTTCAACAATGACTGATGAATAATTACTAATTTATGTACTTCAGATTTTATCACAAATTATCCTGCAAGAGCAGCCTATCAATGTGCTAATTTACCCAAAGTAAGATAAACCTTTTTCGTATGATATCAGTTTCTTCTTATTATTATTAGATGAGAAAATATTTTCAGATTGATTTTAAAATTTTAAAAAAATATTCCAAATTATTACATACTACTATTAGTAGTAGTAATACATAGATATTCAATTTTGGTTTTCTCCCACCAAATCTTAACTTTAACTATAAATATATTGATATTTGAGGTTATACAAAATACATCATTTATCATTTTTAGCTGGGCAGAGTTGAAATCGAAGCTGTAGCTATTGTTGGTGATATTGTTGATGCAAAACTCTAAAATATCATCATTCCCTGCAGTTTTATGGTAATTTCGAGAATAGGTGTCCTGTGCCAATGTATTAATAGTTGCATAATCCTTCCTTACTGTATGGGAATAAAATGTATTATTAGATTCTATAAAATCACTATTTTGTTACATTAATTTGTTATAAAGATGTGTAGAAAAAAATTGTAATTTTCAGAATATTATTTTTTTCGTATTGAGAATAAAATATTCAAAATATAAATGTACCATTTAGAAGAATAAAATTACGTTCATTCATCAGTAAAAAAAACTTCTCTGTGACTACCTACTTTTATTCACTATTTTCGTGAAATTTGAATGTTAAGTGGTCGCCTATAGCGGCCCATAGATATGAGACGTTAATTTAACAAGAGAAGAGATCTAATGTGTTTAGATTTAGATTTACAAATTAATTTCTTTGGATTAGAGAAAATTGAGAAATCAAAAAGAATATCAACGTTTACATCTCTATGGTTTTGATAAAAGTTTTACGAATAAAATGAGAATGCACAGAATTGGATTTATTATGAGACTATCGATATAGCGGTAAGATTTTGGATAGAAAATGTATTAAGGTTTAGTTCAGCGAATAATATCTTTAGAAGGACTAAGATTACTATTAACAAAGAATTGAAGACCCGGAAAATAGAAATTGTCTAAAGAATGGTTAGAATTATAGAAATTAGAAGACGATCTATTCATTCAATTTTAGAAAAATCAGGAGCAGCTTCAGAATTATGAGTTATGTAGTTTAGAATACTGAACAGAAATGACCACAGAGAAAATGATATTAAGTAATAACAAGAAATAAGAAAAGATTAAAGCTTTGAAACAAAAAAATTAAAAATTCCAGAGAAATTACAATTTATAGAATTCTGAGCTGACTGACACTTCGTAATTTAGATTTCAAGAATACGTTTTTTATAACCTTGAGAAACCTCCGAAATAACAAAATAAAAATCCTTGAATAACAGAAATTACAAACAAATTTTAGAGTGAAAATTTTTTTATTACGAATGAGGTGTCGAGTAAATGTTTATTAAAAATAAATGTTAGTTATAAAGAGCCTCTATCATCGGGTTGTACAAAAATCAACGGTTTAAAAAGTCGAATTTATATGTATGTGTAACATTTAAATAATCTAAAAAAATATGTCATGGCTTAGTCATGGGCCAAACACCCAAACTGTCATCAATATATCTGACAAGGTTTTAAAAATGCATGTTCATGTAGACAAAATATCTCCTCCCAAAACGATGCATAATCAGGAGCAAAGGATTTTCCACATAGCTGTCCCACAAACGTCCTGAAGTCACTAAGATCAATTTCGAGGAGTACGGGAATATTCAAGTATAGTCTTCGATAAATTCTTTTTTAAATGAGGGGCATTTTGTACAATGAAATAAAAAGTATAATGAGTCTGGTTGTATTTAATTATCATATTCACATCACAAACCATCTCTTGCACTCCTAAATCCTATTTAGATACATTGAAATTATGCCTGGTATAGAAAGTAACAGAGTTTTATTTCCCAAAAAAACGTTTTGATCTTGTGTAGATATTTTTATTATCCTCGATACTAATTACTGTGACTAACGGTAAGTTAATTAAAGTTCTATATCAAATCATTAATAATATCATCTGATCAAAAAATTATGTTTTATCACTATTTTGATGTAGGCAATATCATTCATTGTTTAACAGGTATTGAATTACTCAATTATCATCCCATTTATAATATAATTGGGATAGAAATATTTGATCACGCTGATAAATAACCCACAAATAAATTGACTATTGGTAATTAATTACCAATTTATTCATTATGTCATATTAACATAATATGATGTGTTTGGGGAGAACCTGATCTATAGGTACCTATTAGTCACATCAATTTCATTTATAGATAACTCACCAGAATAAATTTATTTTAGAGATGTACCAAATGATTAAAAGCTGATACTATAGGGTAACTTTTATATTTCCCTAAATGATTTTTGTTAGATTTTATTTTTATGATAGTTTTCAGTTTTTTTAGGTACATAGTCTAAAGCTCTGAAATGTTCCTATAAAGTGTTAAAGATGAATGAATAATGAGAAACGAAGCTGAAAGCATAACGGCAACATAAAACAGAGAAGAGAAACGAGAGATTGAACAACTGGAGGACTAAGATAATAATCCCTGGTCAGTTAGTCAGACAGACAAGAGAGGTCACATCAGATGACCAATGGCTATCTATGGCTTCAAAGGGGGAGAGCTCAAGAAGGAAACGGAAGCTCTGATCCCAGTAGTACAAGATCAAGCACTCAGTACAAAATGCGGTGAAAGTAAAGAAGATCTTCCGCCAACCAATTTCACCACTGTGTAGAATGTGCGAGGATAAAGACGAATCAGTAGGCCATCATCTACTGAGTGAATGTAGCAAGCTGGCGGGGACTGAATAGAAAGCAAGACATGATCGAATCGCTAACATTGTACACTGAGGTCTCTGCAAGAAGTTAGGATTCCATCATGAGAGAAAATGATACCCAACATCAAGGTACAAGGTAGAAATACGCCAGTCCTAGAAAATGATAAAATGAAGCTCCTATGGGACTTCAGTATCCAAACAGATCACCGAATAGAGAGCACAATAGACCAGACATTCTGCTGGTAGAGAAAGAAAAACAACAATCGGTTATAATCGACATTGCAGTACCAAGCGAATCTCGAGTCAACTCAAAAGAAGACGAGAAGATCGAACTATACGGAGTACTGGCCAGAGAAATTAAGAAGAGCTGGAAACTGAAGACAGTTCAAGTCATAATTGAAGCACTTGGAACAACACCAAAGAAGCTACAAGCAAATGGGTCGAAGCTATGACTCATCCAGAAGATGAGTCCTTCTTACTGTTAGGATCAGCAAGAATCTTGAGAAAGGTAATGGACCTATCGATAAGCGTAAAAAGTGAAGAGTAAACCAATATAGGAGGGATTAAGCAAATATCATTCCATATATGTGGTTATAAGATGGCTTTGTGTGGCTGAATCTGGTGTGATTTCTTGCTGTGAATTGTCCTTCGTTTCTTAGTAGAAGAGCTTTTGTCAGCTGAAACAATTTGTTCTTTTGAGATTCGTCGTGCTTGGGTTGTAGAAGCCGTGTTTAATGCTCCTATTCAGGAAACTATTGAGGCATTATATTTCTTCAATTATACATTTCCATCTTTGGATGGCATAGCAGTATTCATTCCGTGGTTTTGTAAGATATAACGAGTTGTGGTGGTATAAACGATACGCAACCACAGAAAATTGAAAAATATAAAAGAATTGCTCAAATTATATGAATATAAGAAACCGAGGTTCGCCTTAATTTGAGCATTCTTTTTTGAGCATTCAGGAAAACGGTTTTCAAACATTACCGACTCTATTATGTTAAATAGTAAATAAAGAAAAACCTGTGCTGAAGAAAATTGTTTTTAATTTTATATTTGAAAATATGATCACATATTATTATAATTATTTCAAATCAATTAAAAATTTCCTTACCTCGATAAAATCTGTATGCCAACTTTACTGTATAAGTATTTAAATTCAAAATGTATCAATGCAAACCTTTAGAGCTCAGTTATTGAGCTTTTTTGAAATCTGAAAAGATATTATGATTAATAACATTAATTATTTTATGTAATAAACTGCGCCTTCCTTTATAATAAATCTCCGCAAATCACACACCATACAATCTCATGAAAGATTTATAGCAGTTCATTAATGTTGACACTACAACCATATTTATAGAACAATCAACTCTGCAACTACTGTAGGAAAATTTGATTTACTTGAGTGATTGCTATTTATCATTTTTGAATACACAAGAACACATTTTTGTGGGGGGACGGGCTCATTTTGCGGAATCCGGATTTTTGCACGGATAGGACTTTAAAATAAAAAGAGAAAGGCGACAACTTTTATTGGAATATTTTACAAAGCAGTTGTCGCCTTTCTCTTTTCATTAAACATTATGTTGCTTGAGCAATTCCGATTTTTACTTTAAAATAAACACAATTTAAATACGAGTCCGTAATCCGATCACAATACATGAATTACTCTGTGGATAAACACCCGATCAATTAGCAGAAATATATAACATTTTTGTAATCTCTATACAGCGCTATACAATATAATTCATGCCCGAGAGTACATTGCCGGGATTTGAACTCTCTACCCCTGGATTGGTGGTCAAGCGTTCTCAAACCATTCGGCCAGCGTTCTCTATACAAAAGAATGACAATTTGAGTGCTGGCCGAAAAATAATGAGCCCGTCGTAATGTTTGCATTTTACTCTTCGACCTTTTCACGACTCTCTAGGCTTCATCCAAGAAGTATTAATTTGAAAATAGAAATTTAATAATTTTACCTTATAGAAGAATATTTCTTATTTCAATACAAACTAAGAAATAATCAAATCTACATATATTATGTAGATAGTCTGATAATCAGAATTAGATATAAATTAAACGCTATATTTAGAAGTAAGGAACAAAAGAACATTAAATCGAATAATGTGTTTCACTATGCTTTTAATTAACTTTGTTTTAATTCTACTATTGATTGATTGTAATAGATTGATTGTAATAGATTGATTGTAATAGATTGATTGTAATAGATTGATTGTAATAGATTGATTGTAATAGATTGAT
>JAYMFX010025230.1:0-15420 GCA_036784945.1 Monocelis spectator
ATAAAATCTCATACTATATTGTATAACATTATTGCGTCTGTCAATTTTGAAATAAAGCCTATCTTATCTTATCTTATTTATCATCGTAGTAGATCGCGAACATTTTATGTCAATAATCGAGCTCTTCAAAATTAAACGGATCTTCATTCATAACACAGGGTGAGCATGATTGGCAAGAACAAGAGATCGTAATAATTCCTCCAAACGAAGAGAACCGGCCCCAGAACTTCAACCAAATGATCTTCCCAATGATGTTGCAGACACACTGGAAGTAACCATGGCACGTGATGAACCTCAACCTGATCGTCAAGGAGAACAATCATATGAACTCAAACTTTCCAGAACAAACACCATCTTTGCGAGTCTTTCCGAGCAACAACCTTTCCTATCAGGGAAGCTTTGCATCGATATCTTTCTGCTGTTCCTGGACAATTCGATTGTGGACCTCATTGTTAGCGAGACGATCCGATATGCCAGTGCAGAGAAAAATATTTACAATTTCAGTACCAACCGTGGAGAAATATAATGTTTCATTGGAATTTTACTGTACACCGGCTACGTTTCTCTGCCTTCTGAAAGACATTATTGGAGTACACCCGAGGACTTTTCGCTTTCGATGTGTCGCCCCTATATGTCAAGGGATCGATTTCTTCTGATCAAGAGTGCCTTCACTTTGCGGACAATAGGCACCTTCAAGAATCCAAAGTCTGCCTCTCTACAATCTGCTTAACAGCAATCTCTTACAGTTCGGCGTATATACTAAACATAACTATCCGTCCGTTGATGAACTAACGGTTTCACAGACGACTCAAGAATAGTCGGTGACTTCAAAGGAGGTGGAGAAACCTCTGCCGCGGTGACCAATGTCTATTAACAGATGAATATAAATCTCGTTAGCATATCTATTGATGGATGAATATTCAATAAAAATGTATCGTCTATTGACAGTACCTATATATGAACTTTTATTTTATTCTATGCAACATATCACTGTTCTTTTTCTCTTCTATATTATGTTGTGTACACATTCGTATGCATAATTAAGGATGTGATTCTTTTGTTATAATCAGCAATGATATAAGTAAATTACGTCTGACAACTTTAGGTATACCTATTGTTAATTTTTTCTTATCTGTATCTGTATATCACGTAGGTACCTAATTTAAAATGGTGCATTTGCATCTTCTATTATATGTCAATAATTACACAAAACAAGCTATTTATTTACAGTATCAATTATAGAGAAAACTATTCAGATCATAATATGTACCATAGTTATGTACCCCCTATTATTAATCTATGTTTATGAGAACTAATATTCATAATTTGTTAGATAGGTGAGTATAGATCGATTTTGTCTGTACTATATCAGGCCTGAAATTGAGCGAAGAGGTTGTAATGTATAAAAAGTACATTTATTTTATGAAAACAAAACAATTATTTTAACAAAGATGCAATCTTTTATTAAGTTAATAATAAGCATACTACAACAATAGTTCAATTAATATATAGGTAAGTCATCATTAGGTAGGTAGGAATTGTGTTTGTTGTGTAACAAAATGAAATTTATAGGAAGATGAGATTAAAAATTGGTTTTGCTGTATTTTTGATGAGCTATAGTCACGAATGAATACTTAAGAGGTTCGTCAAGCCTGACACCATTATTTTAATACATAGATTCACATAAGATGGCATATTCATCATTCTATTCTAGTCTATTCGGCAAATTCTAGTTACCATCCAGTCTAATTCCCGCCGTAGAATCCTCGCCTCGCTAAGTGGTCAGATCAAGAATAAGGATTCTCGACGGGATCGCACAGGATGTTAATTAGGATAGATCAAAACTCAAGATTCTCAACGTGATAGCACAGGATGTTAACAGGATTCCTGACGGATCGACTAAGAATCAAGATTCCGCGAATCAAGAATCAAGAATCTCGACGTAATCCCACATACAAGATGTTAACTAGGATAGATCAAGAATCAAGAATCTTGACGTAATCCCACATACAAGATGTTAACTGGGATAGATCAAGAATCAAGATTCTCGACATAATCCCACATACAAGATGTTAACTGGGATAGATCAAGAATCAAGATTATCGACATAATCCCACATACAAGATGTTAACTGGGATAGATCAAGAATCAAGAATCTCGACATAATCCCACATACAAGATGTTAACTAGGATAGATCAAGAATCAAGAATCTCGACATAATCCCACATACAAGATGTTAACTAGGATAGATTAAAACTCAAGAATCTCGACATAATCCCACATACAAGATGTTAACTAGGATAGATTAAAACTTAAGAATCAAGAATCTCGACGTAATCCCACATACAAGATGTTAACTAGGATAGATCAAGAATCAAGAATCTCGACGTAATCCCACATACAAGATGTTAACTAGGATAGATCAAGAATCAAGAATCTTGACGTAATCCCACATACAAGATGTTAACTGGGATAGATCAAGAATCAAGATTCTCGACATAATCCCACATACAAGATGTTAACTGGGATAGATCAAGAATCAAGATTATCGACATAATCCCACATACAAGATGTTAACTGGGATAGATCAAGAATCAAGAATCTCGACATAATCCCACATACAAGATGTTAACTAGGATAGATCAAGAATCAAGAATCTCGACATAATCCCACATACAAGATGTTAACTAGGATAGATTAAAACTCAAGATTCTCAACGTGATAGCACAGGATGTTAACGGAATTCCTGGTGAAATAGAGCAAGAATCAGAATTTTGCAGGGATCTGGCTTTAAAACCAGATTCCCTTGTGATTCCCGGGATTCGCTAACTATAGTATATGAATATATATATATATATGTACATGATTAAATACTTCCAAGTGCATGGAATCAGTATGGATTCGGAATATTGTTCAGACTCAATAACTATTGTATCTCTAAATCAAGACAGTAAAATAATAAAACAAACAGAATAAAGGAATATTAAAGTATGTCAATTAGAGTATAATATAAAATGCTGTTATTCGATAAGGTGAATCACAAACCTTGGTAATATTTGGTCACTGTTTCGAATTATAACCATTTTTGAACTGTTCTGTTGAGATTTATCCGGATCCACCAATTTAGAATGATAGTCGTCAGGGTAATCCCCGTCACCTTGATATTCCCGCCCAGGAAGTAGTTCACAAAGAAGAAGTATGGGCCCATAATCCAGACTAATTGATGGAAACTCGGAGAAATAATTGCCATTGCCATGAGCTTGTCGTCTAGCGTAAGAGAGTTGGAAATTATCTTCTAATATGCTGTCGATGCTGCTCGGATCTGTACCATGAAACGCAAGAATCACATTGAATGGAATTCCTTCTTGCTTGAATTTCGACTGTTTCTGGCGAAACTTTAATTCCAGAGGTTTATTCTGGATGATATCGATTTCTTTAATTTTGCGACATTGTCCTTTCAAGGACATCATTCTTAAGAAAAAGCCTTCGGCAAATCGGTACATATTTTCATAAGGGTCACTGGGTTTATAGTCTCGTGTTGGTTTAACTGTGATTTTATGAAATTTCTTAATATCCGGAAGAGTAGTCCATTTTGGAAAACTGGGAACTGTTGATGAGTCATAAGTGATAATATACTGTGGATAGGCTTGTCTCGAATTGTAAATAACATATTCATCATTCATAACACCTCCAGTTTGTTTAGTTCCTCTTCTGCCAACCACAGAATCATAACCCTTTTCATTCACTTTTTTCCAATTCAAAGAACTATCAGCTCTATCGCATGGTAAGGAATGGCCCAGGAGTACATGACATAACAACAATTTATTCGAACCCTTTGTATAGATATCTTGGGCACTCTTAGAACTATCAGTAGAAAAATAAATACCTTTGCCAAACATGCCGGCTTTACTAGGCAGATTAAAACCATGATGGGTGATGCTATCAATAGAATTTGAGTCAGTTCCATGAAATTTGAGATCACAAAAAAGATTTTTCATTGTCAATTTGGCTTCTTCAAAGTTTCTTTTCAATTTTAAGTTATGTACCTTTTCGATTTTTGTGATAGTCGGATACCAGTTATGCTCAGCTTTGATAAATTTCATTACAAGGTCTTCTATCTTTTGATATTCAGCATAATCTTTATCAGAATTTGAAATCTCTACAAAACTGATTGCGCCATTGTCGTCTTCATTTTTTAAAGCTTCATTGATTTGTTGAATTCTCGATTTAGCGTTTTCCTTTTCTTCTTTAATACTTCTCCTGTAATCGTCAATGCATAATTCACAAACGCTAGTCTCACAAATTTCTCCACAAAGATTTGTACAGTTATGGTTACAAGCAAGCTTTTTTGTACACAATTCTCCGCATTTAGGATCCTCTTCGAAGCACATTTTTGTAGATTTGTGACCACATTTAAGTATGGTTGGTATCACTATTCTACAATTCCATGTTATAATTTGAGAGCAAATTTTTTCCTTGATAGATTTGTGACCGCAGAATGGAAAGACGTACTTCACCCTTTCTTGACAGTCCAAGTGGTTGTGCGTCTCCCCACATTCTCTCTGACAGTCGTGAATACCACATTCCATTTTGTCAATGCACTTTGATCTACATGGAGCCTGATTGATACTTTGGTAACACATTTTGGTGTTAGAATGACCACACTTTTTACACGAGAAATGGACAGTTGTTTCACATCTCTTATGCGAATGCTCTGATTTGCATGCCCTTTTGCAGATGTGTGTTTCGATCTTGCATTCCATACTTTCACCACATGGCAGTTTGCACAGCAAAGTAAAATCGTTTAGAATTTCATACAATTGTTGTCCATCTCGAACGTGCTTTAATGTTTGACGTTGATGTTTACCACATCGGATCCCCAAATTTGAACCAATACAGTCATAGTGTTCCATCTTCTTTATAAAGAACTTCCAATGTTGATGATTTCTAAAGCACGCATCGTTACCCACAAAATACATACCACATTTAGCTCTAGACTGGGCAACGCATCGGCGACTTAATTGTGACAGAAATCCGATTTTTCCTTCATCGTTTGATCTTACCAGAGAAATGATAACAATCTCATTTTCATCACCCTGGTAATTATCTATTGTATTTATTACAACATCATTACAGTCTGGATGCGAGTGAATAGTTTTTTTCAATTCGACGGTTTGAGCTTGATATGCTCCAAGAACAGTGATACTTGTCGCCTTAACACCTGATCTTGTGAGAAACACGGTCAAATTTTCTATTCGACACACTTCTTCTTTATTACTATAACTCTTATCGAATATTTCCGGAGTATCATGACTCCAAAAGAACATCGATTTTTCCATGCAATTTACAGGCTTATGTGATTTTACTTTTAAGTCATTGCTCTTTATGTTTGGATAAATATCTTTCAATAGTTCAGCAAATTCTAAAGGCATTCTGTTCTGCCTTTCCAGAGCTGAAAATTTAAAATCACTCCGAATTAGTCTCTCCATCATAGACACATCAAATTTGTACTTCCTGCAGAGTTTGTATGTGTCAACTTTTGGTCGCAATTGTTGGTGATCACCGATCAATATTAAGTGCTGGATATTAGGACACAATGCGGCAATCAAATCTGATTCGAGAACTTCGGCGGCTTCCTCAACGATGACTACTTGGGGTGATACTTCTTGAATTAACAGATGGTTTATACAGCCACCCGTTATGGTCATACCGATGATCTTCTTAGATAGCAGTACTTTTGCATACTTTTGACGTTCTAAATCTTCCTTTTTGGACCTCCATAATTTCAGATCTTCTTGCAATTTTATTAAATTGCTTGAATTTGAGTCGATATTTGTTTTCATTATACTCTTCAAAAGCTGTATCTTCTGAACATCATTTAATGACCACATCTGGTTCAACGCATTAGATTGAAAGAATGTATGCTCCAATCCAAAGGGTATGTCTTTCAATTCAAGAGCATATTCACCAGAACGACCTATAGGTTCAAACACTTTGTCATACTTATGGCTTACATTGGAAAGATCTACATCCTCATTGAGATTTTCTGGAATATTTTCAATCAATTCGAAATCTAATCTCGTATTTTTTATACACGCTGCTTGAAATTCCTTCAGAGCATTCAAATGATAACCTTTAGGCCACCAGAATCTAATCAAATCGATAGTAAAGACAGCCATATCTAGTTTGAAATCTATTTTCTTATTACCATCAAAAGCACGTAAGAGTGATCCATATTTCTTTTGGAAACGATTCATCCAAAACAAAAGTTCCTCACGCGTCCGAAATTTAGATTTTATTTTTGAAATGAAAGCTTTCCTCATGAATGAACATAACTGTTTTTCACTGAGTTTCCGGATGAATTTATCTGGTGTCAACTGAGTGGAACGATGCAGTTTCATAGTTTCTTGGTCGAGTTTGAGTGATATCTGTTGTATTTTCTTGTTTATTTGGAAAATTTGCTGATCGAATGATTCTAACTCAATTGTTCTGTGACCAAATCTATGAGAGTTATTCTGTAGTCTACATTCATTCAGTTTAGGTTCCTTAGATCTGTTACCAATTCTCACAATGTCTTTTTCATTAACAAACTCTAACGAGTGTTTTAAAAATTCATCAAGTGCGTGATTCTTGCAGGTTAGCACAAGAATCGGTCCCTTAATTCCCGGTTCAAATGACAGTATTAGTTGGGCTAATTTTGCTCCAATAAATGTTTTACCACAACCTGGAGGTCCTTGAATTATTGCAACTCGATTTAAAAGAGCATATGTTAATGCCTCTCGTTGACTCTGATCAAGAATGGACGATTGGTTGGATAGAAGCTTGAAGAATTTAGGCAAAGTAACTGCCTGTTTCATTTCATGCATAACTACAGGAGATGGATCTATTGTTGTAGATGTTTGCAAATAACTGGGTTTTTTCGATGTAGCGCATTTAATAATTTCATCATAAAATGGAAACGTTTCCAAATCAAAATTTTTCAGTGACTCAAGAACTGGTCGAATGGAATGAAAATATCGCGGTGATTCCATCATAACAGTTTTTTCATTAAATTCCCAAAGTTTTATCATGACACTGCAGTCATTGAGTTTATTGAATTCAGAATATAACTGAACAGTAATCAGGATAGTACCGTCAACATCAGTATCGCTATTGCTAGCAAACGTACCCCAAATATGATCGTCAAGAAACTTACCACTCGGAGACAGACAAAGAAGATTACCAAACTGAATTTTCCGAGCTCCGTTAAGGCATCGTTGCCCTGTCAAAAAATGGATTTTCAATTTTAAGCAGTACTTATTGTCGACGATGTCATAGCCATAGAGAGAGATGCGATGATAGACATTCGCCACCAAATCCTCCAAATTATTCGCGCACCAGTTGTCAATGCCTTTTTGAATGGCAGAAAAACACTCCGCTCTTAGTAAACGATAGTAAGTGTCCATGTATTCTTCAGCTGAACTGTATGATTCTCCAATTTTCACGGACTGAAGAAAGGAATCATTTTCAAACAAATTCGTTCTAAATTCCTCTTCCGAAGGAATCAGTCTCACATCACGCCAATTACCTGTGATAGTACTCTTATCTGAATTACAAAATTGAGTAGCCATACTTTGAATCACATTTAAGAGACAAATCTGTACTCTAGGAGAAGTAAAGGCATTTGCAATGCAACGAATGAATGGAAGCAACCGATGAGTTGATGAGGAATCGATTTTGACTGAGTATTCAAAAAAGTTTATCAATAGTTCATGAATTTTCAATAGATTAGCTGAATCAATTTTCAAGCAACGCATTAAATTTTCATAATTCATAAAATTAAATAGCACAGAGCCTTCCATGAAATGTACCGAAGAGTAGATTATTGCCACGACCGGCTTCGAGAAGGATTTAAGTGTTTGTGACATTTTCATCACTTCCAAGGCAAAGTGTATAAACCGTAACGCATAGTAAATGTTAGCACTCCGGGTTTCTGGGAATGTTGAATGCGCCAAAAACGACCACATTTCGATTGAATTCAACAAATCTATCACTAAACTTCTATTGTTAAGATTTGTAAGTTCCGCGTCAAAATAATTAATCAAGTGAATAAGTTTACGAGTTGCGTAACGGATAACCTGAAACCTGGTGATTGTAGAATTTTGATTGATCCAAAATTTAATCTCATCTCCACCTATTAAAGGTAAGCCCTTTACAAGAGTTTTTGATAGAAACCAGCCAGTATTATTTCCAGAATATTGGCCGAGAAAATTTTCCTTAACGGATATAAAATGATGAAATGGTGAAGTATTTAACGCATCTTCTTCTATGACACATCCTCTAGTATACCAATTACTAGAAGCAGCGGAAACACCAAGTATTGGAGTTTGAGGCTTTATAAACACTTTTTCAGCTATTGGCGTGCGTTGAAAATTTCTTTTTCTTGAGAGACAGTAGATGACACGGAAGCCTCTTCTTATGATGACATCTGTTTCGCCGGTATTTATCATATCTGTTAGTCGACATTTTACTTCTTTGAATGAAACGGCTTGCTCGGGTTTAATATACGCCTCATTTTTATCGATAACGATGCGACTGATTTTGCCATTCAATTGTCGATCAGTGCTATGATCGTTCGAATCGGACGACCTATTCTTAGCTTTAACAGTAAAATGGCATTCTTCCTGATAAGAATAAGAATGCCTATTGTCACAAGAAAGTTGATTCCAATCTTCACAACTTAGTAGTTCTATTGGTGATTGATGAATTAATAAATCGAAAATGTTATCCGCAGTACTATTTAACTCCTGCTTATTAATCGAATCAATTTGATCTCGAGGGTTGTTGTCGCATTTCATTCGTTCTATGTGACCATTCTCTGCTGGTACATGTTGAGATCCAAGAGTAATACTCTTGGAACAACAGGGCATTTGGTCATCAGTTAAGAAGGTTTCTGACTTAACAGGGTATGGTAGAAGCAAATTGCATTCACTACTAGTAGAATGATTTGTATCAGTGGTATCAAATGATAACCTTTTGGGAAGGTAGTAATTATTTAAGGGGCAATATTCCAGACTGCCTGTATTTATTTTCTTTTTAATAATTCGGGATTTTCCTTTAAATTTTGAAGTGCGCGGAGTTGAAATCATTGCTTTGATAGTAGAGTGAAGATATTTGAAATGATAACCTTCAGTGTAATTCAAAACTTTCTTATCAATTTTGCGCACTAATTCTTCCTTGGTCAGTGATTTTTCTACTCTCCTAGCGTATCTTTTATATTCATCGGAGTGTTTAGATTTATGCGAATATGATAAACGCTTCGACGATGATTGAACTTTGGTTTTTTCTTCCAAAGCCTTCAGTTGTGTATCAAAATATTCCACATCTTTTGAGGAGCCATGATCATCCACACAAGAACGGCGGGTAATATTTGCACATGTCGTTACAGAAGCATCGACTAAAATAAAATAGAAATCATCATAATAAGTTTATGCGATGAGTTTAGAACCTTCTTACCTCTTGATTGATTGAGGCAGTCCCTTACTGTATATGGTTTGTCTCTTTACGATGGTACAGAATAGTTTTGCAGAGTATTTTTCCTGGCAATAACAGTGACAATAAGACGTATCGTCGGGATATGAAATATTTATTAAGATATTTTTCTCAGTGAATAAATTTATTCTGCTTATATATATATATATGTACATAAGTCCCGAAAATGTTTACGGGCTCAAAATTCGGAGGCTTAAATATTTTACTAATCTAAATACTATTAAAAGAAAAGTATGAATTTATTTACCTATCGCGAAATTTACATTTAAATGTGATAATCAATATATTTGTTGTAATCAGCAGTGTGAAATACAGAATCATTGATTTGTTGATTTCCTATAAATATCACCGCTGCGCAAACTCAAAAGGTGTTTGCAACAGGAAATGCCCATAGTGTGATGTCAGGATCGATAATTTGATTGGCTCTCACGATATGAGAATCTCTCGATTAGGAATTCTCTATCTTTAAACCAATCAGGCGCTCTTTTTCAGTCACTGCTAGATATAATTAGACTGTAACTATAGCAACCTTATAATCTAAGATAGCGCAACGAATGCAACGATTTATCGAAAATTTCAAATTCATCAGCAGGATCTAGCGCTCTAAGCTCTAACAAAGTCACCAACAGACTAATTATCTAAAATATGATACTCGACCGACCTATTGATCGACTATTGACCGACTATTCATTGTTGAGCACACAAAGATACCAAGATTTTCAAGCAATACGTATTCATTCTCTACTTCATTCTCTATTTTCACACTTAATTATTATTAACTCAGTTCATTGGTGATTGATTCGGTTGAATCCAGTACTTAATTACTCTATTTAATTTAATGCTTAATACGCTCTTGATTGGATAAAAGCCAACTTTGAATCTTATCTTTCCCTTTTGGTCACAACATCACCCATCCCGGCACACTATAACAGTATACTAAACTCAAATTGACTGTAATAACAGTTTTAAATTACCTTCATTGATCTGAGCCATTTGCTGTATTAGCCATTAGCTTTAAAGAAAAATCAAATTGGATGTTGAATCTAGAATAAAAAAAATTGGTATAACATTGAATGAATATATGTTACACAACAAAATGAAAAAACTTAAATGTTAAATTTTTTTAAAAATGTTATTAATTTATAAATTTCAATAATTTTAATCAGTGAAATCTGAAGAGATAATATTAACAAATTTATTATGTATAAACATATTTCTAAATTTTTTTTTGAAGAGATATTTGTTTAATTGATAATTAATTGAGTGTAATTTCATGTAAAATTAATTATATCAATTTTAAATAGTCAAACTATAAAACAAGGATATAATTGACAGATTTATTTATTTTGAACTATTCAGATGGTAGACAATAAACTTATTTCATTTGTGTAATTATTACTGCGTTTATACTTTTATAATTTCTAGATTATAAATTTATTGTTATCTTTATTATTGTATTTTAAAGAATTAAGTCAGCATAGATATCTTGTAACCAGATATATTTTTTAAATAAGAATATTTCAGTATGATTCTCTTTAAGAAATACACTTTAGCTGAATAAGGAACAAAATTAGTGTCGTAAGAATTCGATTTACAATTTATTTGATCACTTTCAAATTATGTTTATATGTCAATCAACAAATTCTTTAAATAAATTTCATGCTAGCTAGTGTCATAATTTATTATAATATTTCTCCATCTTTACATATCTATAATTGATAATATTTCTCCATGTTTAGCTACATATCTAATGATATGTAAATGACAAAACTAACAATAAATGTTAATTATAATAAAATCATTTTTGGGTTTATATATTCTATAGAACATGCTCTATTCAATATAAAACTTTGGAGACAAATCCCTTTAAATAACATACAGACTGGACCATAATGTGCAGGCCTGACTTTTGGGTCTGTGAAGTCTTGTATGTGTGTGTAAGGGGCTGAGTTTAATGATTTTATTAAAAAATAATTTAGAAAAGATTTTTAACACTAGAACTACCAGAATTTTGATATACTTAGAATTACCACAGTTGACCACCGGTAAATAATAATTCATTGGTTGGCTTGTATATGTTATTATAATAACATATACTAATAGTAATATGAACAAGAAAATAAACAAAAAAATTCCAATGAATTACATCGCATAAAATATTATTTAGAATAGTACATATAAACAAAGTTTTATGTGCAAAAATTGTAATATATAGTAACAATGTCATGTAAATTTGAGAAAAAACTTTCAATTTGGCAGACACTTCATGCAGGCTTGAGAAGAGCAGGTGCGACAGCAATATACATTACAAACAGAACATGCTATTTTAGTTTTGTTCGTGTGGCATTGACGGCATGTAGTCCTGCAAGGCAAATTTTCATTGTCTTCAGCAGCGGCTCTTTGGTATCGTTGAAGTTGGAGTATCTGTTGCCTCCTGTCGATAATCCATATGTGTGCTCTGGAGAGTTGTTAGGAAAGTGCAAAATTAAAATCTCGATGAAATATCTGAAAAAGTTGGCTGTTTTTTTATATTATGAAGGCATTGAGACAACATATGTCAACCATATTGAAAATAACATAGGGTGGCCATCTTCTGGATGCAGCTTTGCTTGAGTATTCCTTTAGCATTTCATCGGCCCTATCAACCCCATATTTGGTGCTATTGTAGAAGTCCACAATTTCAGGAGTCTTCTTGGTGTTCTCAGCCACATTACCATCTTTGTGTATGCTGACTATAGGATATCGATTGTTGTGTATACCTACAATGAATATCACTGACAGACAGACAGATATTAATGTAAGCGCTCTTGGGCTATAGTATTGTTTTGAACACTATGGTGACATAAGTAACTGCTGTATATAATATACAGCTGTAACTACAGGCATATAACTATGCCTATGTAGTTAGCCGGTCAATTGACCGGCGTGGTAGTTCTAAGTAGATAGGGCTATTACTAATATGACCTGTATGAATCAATATTTTTTCAATGGAAATAGGTAGTATTAGACTAATAGAAAAGCTAACTAAAACCTAAGAACTTCAATCCTTATCATAACTTTGTAGCAGTCAATTGAATATGGCTTGGTAGTTCTAGTGTTAAGAAGTGCTAAATGATACTAAAATAATCTTTAAATTATAGTTTTAATTTGATACAATAAATGTATTTTTTAAATGCCTTTTATAATTAAAATTTTATCAGCTCAAACCAAAAAAAGAACTGAAATATAATCGGTCAACTTATATAAAGAAAATTAAGAAATTTTTGTAATGTTTCAGTTTAACTTTGAAATAATTATAATTAAATTATAATAATATTAAATAAATTATATTATTATAATATACTATGAAAAGAACAAAATCAAATTTGAAGAAGGCTTATGAAACATTCTTCATTTATTGCCAATGAGAGTAATTGCTTAAATGAAACAATGCTTAGAGCAAATGTTTACAGGAGGGTTATAATTCTAGCCCTAACCAATTATTTCCAATTTTTAATGTTTTTATCACTGAAGTTTATATAAACTATCCAACAATTTAAATTTATTAGTGAACGTTTTACCAAAATAATTTAGAATTAAAAAAACATATTTAAATATTGCAATGGTTATGCACAATAATTTAACTGATTAGATTGAGTAATTAAAACGATACTATACTTTAAGTTTACCAAAAATGCCGATATTTCTGATTAAAAACTCTATAAGTTTTCTCAAGAAAGTAACATTAAAAACATTAAATAGAGTTTTATTATGGAATCTTCATTGAAGCTCTGCATCAAGAGTAGTTACTAAAGTTACAATTATGCAAAATATAGTTGTGTAACAGTCAGTATAACCGACTTTGCTACGTGTATTCTAAAATGTAAGTAATCATAATTACTTTGTAAACAAACTTAATTAGTAGTTTTTATACAAATCATTTTTAAAGAAAAAGATTTCAAAAAGACCCATTACAATATATTTTAAAAATTTATTTATTCATGTTATTAATATACATAATGATGATTAACAAACAATGTTAAGTGTTTAAAATACATGCCTTAAGCTCGTGTTTTTCCCTAAATAAATTATTATTATTAGAATAACTGTTCAAGTGAGCTGCATTATCACTAACTTGGACCAAACGTAAAGGAAAAAAGGTTAAATCGTCCCTGATAATAGTTAAATTATTGTTTTTGTTAAAATTAGTAGGTAGTATAATAATGCATAAATTTTGGAGGGTATAGCCATGATTAGCTAAATCAATGGTATGCGTGGTTTGTATTATGCTTAAAGTTTAGAGTTCACTGAAATCTGTTCTCTGATTTCAAACTAAATAATTTTTTTTTGCTTCTACGGATCACTGAAACCTATCCGTTGAAGCCTTTTTCATTTCCCATAGGTAGTCATTTCCAGTACAATCTATACTACTTACCCAGGTATAAAAAAAATTAAATCATTTTACAATATAGAATGTACTGGCAATGAAAAAAGCTTCAACCGATAGATTTCAGTGATCAATAAGGATAAAATTTAAAATTTAAAAAATAAAAACCCAATCTCAATCGCAATCAATTAATTTATAAACACATAATGATATTTGTGAATTGATAATTGAAAATTATTTTTGAATCACATTCATATGCATATTATACATATGTAGGCCAATCGAAAATGGGCGATTTTTCAAATTTTCCCTCTTCTCCTAATATTTAATATGTATAAATCCTTTTTAATTGGCATTAAAATAGTTTTCCTTGTGAAATCAATCGTATACGTTTTATATTCTGTATATTTGTTGATTGTCTGGTTAACCACATAAATCTAAATTGGATAGCAACCGACAATATCTTAATACGTATATCTGTTAAAGGCAGTGTGGCACATTGCATACCTATACAAATAACAATAGTTATATTTTTCAATCTAAAATATTTTACACAATGTCTTCAGCGCTGGATAATAAATATATATTACATATACTACCACTATAACTATTATTAAAGCACAAAATGTTTCGATTATGGTAAGACATTGTATTCTAATGCAATTAATTCTTTTAATAAGCTAACAACCACTCAGGGAGATATTAGTAGGTATTATATTTCTGTCCGATCATTTAGTTTGTATAAATTCATATTTAAATTATTGTTTTTCAAATATGTCAGAAACAACTGTTATTTATTCTTAGTGTGGAGCAGGATCTTTACAACAAATTTAACGATCTGTTACTTCTATACTAGGAACAATATTACTATATTGTTCCTCATTTATCTTGAAATTGTGTGCGCAGAACTATTTCACATTTAGAAATAGCTACTATACCTATAGTATAGTTTTTATTTAAAGCTATTATAGGAATTGTCTGCATTATATTTTGTTATAGCATCATAAAAACAGGTATGATATTTTCGTTAACAATCTTTTAATATTTACAATAATTCTGTTTTAATATACATATAGTGAAGTTTATTTATAAAATATATTATTCGGTCGTAATTTGATATTGGTGTTTCAACGGTATTTTACAGTAAAGTCAAATTTCAAATTAGATTACATACGCATTACAATGAAAAGTAAAAAGGTCTCAATTTATGAAACAATTTAGTTTTAATTCGTTATTTCTGTAAAATGATACATTTTATTTCTTTCCTCAGATGTACTAATTTCTAAAAGATACGCTGCTAAAGTGATTTGTTTTAATAAGCTCGTTGCTCACACTGCTTAGCGAATATTTTGAAAACAACTTTTGGGAATTATACTAAATCAATTGCTGCATAAAAATGTCTTTTTGCACTCTGTAGATCATAATCAGATGTCTAATAACATAACAGATCATAATCAGATGTCTAATAACATAACAGATCATAATCAGATGTCTAATAACATAACAGATCATAATCAGATGT
>JAYMFX010025341.1:0-15407 GCA_036784945.1 Monocelis spectator
CGCGTTGGTGGGACAAAAGCAGCGATATGCGTTTCTGTATTTTAGAGAGTGAACTCTCTCTTGGTATTATTACTCTAGGGTCAGCAGTTTTGCGAGTTTGCGCGCTGAATTTATGTTGGAAAACAAGTTGATACATTTTAGCGCAATCTTAACATCACATTCTTCACCACTTGCAGGGTTACTATAAGGACACGGTGGAATTCTATTTTGATTCTCGTGATGAATGCAAGAGATTCTGGAAGAAGTGCATTGAGCATCATGCATTCTTCCGATGTCTCGCCGCCATGAAGTCTTCGAGTAAGAAAACGAAAGTTGTCAGCAAAGGCTCTTCATACAGGTCAGTTTTAAATCTGGCCCTTATTCAGATAAAAATCATTTGATAGTATAATTCAATAAGATTAACGGATATAATGAAGTGTTAATCGCATGTTTCTTCAAGATATATTGGTCGCACACAGAAGGAATTGGAAGAATATGTTAGGGAGAATAACACGAAGAGGCCGCCATTTGAAAGGTTATCTTCCTATTTGTACTTGATAGAATTCTCTATTCATAATTTTCCGGAAGTCACAGTTGGTTTAATTTACGTTTATTTAGACCGTCACACAAGAGGCGCACATCCAAATCTCCCAGTGGTAACCGGAGTACAGGCGGCTCCCACGCCTATTATCCACAGCAGGTCCGGCCTCACTCCGCTCACTCCCAACCCATTAAGAACTCCCGACAAACCGCCAGCTCCACCGCCAGCTATAACATGAACGCGTCTATCTACAGCGCTCCGAGTCGGGCAGTCAGTGAAGGAGATCGTCTCGAGAGAAACGGTGCTGACGTGTCTCCGCCGCCCACTGTCAATGCCGCGCTATCTTCTGACGTTGTCGATTATCGATCGGACGATGACGTTGTCGGCTCCGGTAAAGCCAAACGACGATTATCCGAGCAACAAAGATTACAGAAGCAGATGGGAGACTCGTCCATGCCAGATGTTGCTCAATCTGCTGCTCCAAATATCAAAGGTAAAGAAAGATATCCCTTCCTCATACCTCTCAGCTAATGTACACACCATATATAAACGTATTGATTCTATACCACCAGAGAGTCCAGATTATCCCTCTCCTTGTCCAGTGACTTCAAATAATGTCAGCAAATCTGGAAGCAGACGCCAGAGTTCCACCCCCCTGCGGGACAGTGTCAGGAGTAACGCATCCTCTAGACAAACGAAGGACACGCCGCACGACTCGGCGGGAAAACCGAGAGAGCGAGCAGAGAAGCAGGCGCACAATAAAATGCCCAATACTGCAAATGCAGGAGTGAGTTTCTCTTCACATTTTAGTTCTCTTTACACAATTATTATAACTGTAGGAGTATTTGACATTTTGATTGATTGATTTCAGCGAATGAGCATGGAGTCGCCCTCATCCACCAACCAGGTCCATTCCCGCCGTATTGAGAACCACAAAGCGGTGTCAAACAAAGTGCCGATAACTCAGACGAATAATGTGATGCACGCAGATGCCAGCACAATAGGGCGCATAGTCTGTATAGATCAATACAGGTAGGAGATACAGGAGATAACAATTAAAATAGGCACATGTCAGAAATTCCACTTTTAAGCGTAGAGTGTTTCTCCTTCATCTTCAGCTCGAGTGACTCTGACTCTCTGCTGGGCACACGACATCCACGGAGCAAGTCCACTCCCTGCTCCGTGAAGTCTAATTCCGTACGGGAAAGTATCCGCAACAAGGACCGCCACAATCATAAGGATAGCAGCCTGATCAGTGACGCATTGGATGCTGAAGCAGATCTCCTTTTATCTGACATCCCATATGTCCTGCTGAGGAGACACATCTCTCCGGACAAAACTTCCAAAAGTGAAAGGTCAGGTTGTGCAGGTTCTCCACAGAGATTGTAATCAAATGATTCTCGTAGCCTCTTTATCGTCTCTGTATTTTTAGATCGGCGAGTAGTGGACACCGTCGCAGCAAAAGGAGTCCTCACTCATTGGCTAGCAGCGGTGGTGGACATCCTCGTACCGTGAGCAGTCACCGAATCACAAGTGACGGCCAGGTCATCAGACAAAGTAGATCTTTAGATAGAAAATTAGCCGGTCTTCTACCTCCAAAATCTCCCAAACTTCTACGTGATGAATACCTACAGAAACAACGTAACCAGGTGAATGGATAAAATGATTGTCGATACCTGAATCTGTATTAAACAACGGGTTCATGTATTCACAATGAGTACATCATTGTTTTAGGTCGATCATGCCACAATTGAAGCTCTGAAGGCGGAATTGAGATCGGCCGGTCAAGCGTTATCCGCACCACGAAATGGTCGCAGTCGAATGCATGGAGGTAAACAAGTAGTGGGTCGTACGACTGAATTTGTGTCCGCCTATCGACTACCTGCTGTGAATAACTTCTCCGCTAAAGATGATACCATGAGCCCTCAGGTAACCCCGATACTGACCACAATATTGCATTTCCCGTACTGATTGATAAACTGTCTAAAATAAAACTTTTTCGTTTTACTCAGATCGAAAGTATGGCTCTCTTGTATCGAAAGAGAAAAAAGAAAATCGACTCCAGTGGTGATAAAAGAGCAGTTAGCGACAGCCACCACTCCAGAAATAAGAGAAGCAGTGAGAGTCTCTCTGATAGGTCCGGTAGAAATATCGGTGATGAGTCTCCTCCATGTAAGATTTGTGATATAGTCAGGGGTATCTCTGTAAGATTTGTGATATAGTCAGGGGTTCTCTGTAAGATTTGTGATATAGTCAGGGGTATCTCTGTAAGATTTTGATATAGTCAGGGGTATCTCTGTAAGATTTGTGATATAGTCAGGGGTATCTCTGTAAGATTTGTGATATAGTCAGGGGTATCTCTGATACGAAGCATTTATCAAATACTTGCGCACATCCTGTTGTTTTATGAACCAGGTCTTCCTCCACGAAATCCAGTTTACTTGGACTCGACAGACAGCAGTGGGGATAGCTCTTGTGATCGCAGATCTCGACCACAGAGTGTTTCTGACGTCGACATTTCCCTGCGCACTCCCAGATCAGCACGGAAGCAAATGCTCATGGGGGACGGTGCCGATGATCAACTCGGTAAGGATCGTGGCCGCAAACGGTTGAAGAAGAAGTTCGGTCTATTCGCCGGAGCAGCGCATGCGGCCAGAATCGCTGGCAATTTGCACAGTAAATGAATTTGCTCGCATTAAAACAAATCTAAATCTCAATAACTTCAAGCGGTATAAAAGATTAGTTTGCAATGCATTTCAGCACGTAATGTTGAAAACGTTGATGACGATGACATCTCGACTGAAGATGAGATCGAAAGCAGTTGGGGGAGCAGTTTCAGCTCTCTCGATGATCAACTATCGGGAGTAAATGTTCTTCAAGATGAGCCGGAAGCGGGGGATCATAGTGGGAAGGGAAAGAAGCAACACACTTTGTAAGATTTGTTGGGAATTTGTTAGGAATTTGTGGTTTAACATGAGAATTGATTGATTTCTATTTGAATTTGCTCCAGATCCGACACGAGCAGTTCTTCTATGCACGGTCAGGCTGAGTCCCCATCCTCCAGCCAACCAATTCCTTTCCCATCAGAGGCATTGTCAGCCCCAGAATCTTTTCAACCTGCTGTAGAGAATGTGGAGGATCACCATGATGAGCAACAGCAGCCACAAGAAGCAGCATCCTCTAGACCCGGCTCAAAGCCCATATCCTCCAGTACCAGTGGTGATGAGCTGCGAGTACGAGGACATCCCGGCCACATCGATATGAGCACCGCATCCTCTTCTAATGGCGGTCTCATGGGGGAAGAGATCACCTCAGAATCGGACGATGCCGAGTTTATGGTTGAGGAACGATCTCGCGACCCTTCCATATCGAGTCAATTGGATCACATGGCCAAACCGGACTCACTGAAATCATCCGGTGGATCCAATTCAGCCGCCAGCTCTGAAAAGGCAGCAAGAAAGAAATTGCGCGATTGTAAGCCCGCAAAATCTGCCGAATGTATGACAAATCCTTACTTATTCATTCATTTCATGCTCCTAGCTGCTGTGATTACATGATTCTTATCCCTTTCTCCACAGCCGGTAGACACATGGTTCCTCCTGGATTGATGGTCACATGCCCCAGTCCCAGTCCTGAACCACGGAGATCTCCCCCAAAACTGGAAGAGACATTGAATGACAAAGATATTGCCGGAGAAGTTCACAGTTCTGATGCCTCAAATGACAATTGTAATCATGACAATCAGCACATTGTGTTTATTTGATAGCAGACTAATCAATAACCAATCAATAACTAATCAATAACTTCCTTCTTCTCATGATCAGGTGATCGGCAGGACAGTATCGATCTGGACAATGTGCCATTTCCAGAGGTTGTCCAATCACTGCCACCTGCTGACGATCTTTCAACAATTCCCTTACCAGATCAAGTCGCTCTAGCCGAAGAGCAGGAGGAAGACAAGACTGCCGAGTTGGCTAAGCGAGAGCTTTCCGCGACACTGGGTGAGCTGGAGAAAGTGACCGAAGAGGTTCTTCAATCTTTAAACTCTCCGGGATACGAAGATTCCGTGAATCAAGAGGTAAATTTGGAAATGATTTGATGAAATCTTCGCCTAATAATTGATGGCATTTATTCGCTCAATTTCATCCAATTCAGGGATCTCAGAGGATTCAAAACTCTCCAGTTAATTATTTGGCTGAAACTTCCAGCAATAACCTCATGAGTGGAGACAGTGACAATGTCACTTCCATCCAGTCAGACAATTCCTCCCAGGCCATTGATGAGGTAGAGCCCGGAGCCAGCTTGTCCACCGTCACTGGTGAAGAACGCACCGAGCAATTTGTTGGAGGTCCGGAGGCGTATCCCGATGATTTCGATGGAAATTGCTGTTCCCTCACTTCCACTCCTTCCATTAAAGCTGACGAAGAGGATATTCTTCAGGGAACTAAATTCCTCGCCGAGAGGAATCGAAGTTCTCCTTCAGAATCACTGGGTCAGTCAGTCAGTCATTTGATTAACTACTACTGAATAAAATATGCCATCTCTGAAACAATGCGTCAGAATGTTCTGTTCCCTTTTCTAAACAATGTGTGCAGGTGAGCTACCTGAGAAACTGATCGAGAAGGAGGTGGCCCTGATAGAAGAGAGCTGTCTCGATGTGGCATCAGATGCGGACGTCAGTTGTCTGGCGACTGTCAGCGACTCTGAATCTGTCAGCAAGCACTCCCCCACCAGCAGAATGGAGGCGCCTCTGGTGCTGCAAGGAGAAGAACTGCCGGACTCCCCAACCAGGAGGAATGTTGCTACCGATCTGGTTGAGAAAGTGATCGCTGGTGCTGTGAGTGATTCTCTCATCTCAATTAATTCATTATTAGCAGGTTGTCAGGAAACTGTTAGGGTTATCTTCCAATTGGTAGATCCAATCTGGAAAATCGATTGGTTGCGTTATTATTTTGGGATTTGGATTTTCATTCAGATTAATCGTCTCTGTGAAGATTCTTCCGCGAATCGTCCAGAAATATTATCAGATCAGGATGTCGTTGCCGATCAGGAGAACATCCCCGAATTTGACTCCTCTCCCGAGATGGAAGTGTGCGACCTCGCTAGTGCACTGCAAGAAGAATTGGATGCTTCAGATCTACTCAATCAATCGGAAGAGATAATAAGCCCGCCGTTTCAAGAAGTCAGAAAATCGCCCATTTTACCAAAAAGAGAATTATCCAAAGTGAAGGAAGATCCTCTAGAAGACGAAAGTAAAGAGGAGGACAGTGAAGAGGGTGGAGAATCCGATTTTAGTCCTATTTCTCCCGAAGCTGTTGATAGCTGTCAACTCGAGCAGAATGTGGAGAGCTCTCAAATAGAGTAAGGTCGTTCACAATACCGAACTTCTCTCAGTGCTGAAGTTCTCCTGGTGACAAATTCTCTGATGGTTTTGTTTAATTCTTTATTTTCCAGTTCTAATGGAGCTAATCAGTGCGAAGTGGAGAAACTTGAGAGGAAGAATAGTTCGGATAATGAGGACGATGCATCTCCTGTCTCAGTCAGTACTCACCAGGAGGGGAGGAGTGATGAGCACAGGGATGTTGTCAGCCCGGAGGGAGTTCTCTCTCCTTCCTCGCCCCAGCATGTTGCGCCCATGTCCTCCTCATCTCAACAAGCCTTAGGAATTACTTCAGCGGTTGTGAGTCATCTTTGAGTCATCTTATGAGATATGAGATAGCCACCGATGAATATATTTATCAATATATTTTAGGTGTTGGATATGCCTCTTAGTCCCAAGACTGTTGACTCGATTGCAGAACCTTCTCAGACATTGTCATCGAGTATTCACAGAACTTTAACATCCTCTACTTCTTCTTCATCTGAGAAAGAAGACTCTTCTATTGAAATATCTTCGTCGTCTTCGTCCGACGAAGATGGTGATGATGACGAACCAGGTCCTACGGGTGCTCAAAGTAAGATGCTGAAATGTGTCGTTATTAATAAAGGAAACAGTCTTCTCATATCATCCGTAAGTATGAAATTCATCTTGTGAATATCATGAATTTTAGGTCAATCTCGCTCTCAAAAGCATCGTAGCAATCGGGATGCAAATAATTCCACAAGAAAGGATCAAAAGAAGAAGAATTCCGACTCGAAAGATTACAAAAGAGATAAAGATGAAAACAAGCATAAGAAAAGTAAACCCTGCGGTACAAAGTCCCATTCTTCAGAAGAGAACGACAACAAGCTTCACAATTATTCAACACAGGACATGTATGAAACTCATTTTGAAAACTCTTGCGAAAACTCGCTGAATCAGATCGGACGCAACTCGAACTCACAAAATCAATCGTCGAATTATCACCAAGCGAATCAACACTTCATCGAAGAGGAGGATGAAGGCGACAATAGCAGTCCACCACCGGCGGATGAAATGGCCCTGCTTGCCATGCGAACATTACAAGAAACTCTCGAGGGAAATCTCTTCTGCGGAGACTCCTCCGAATACACCACCAGTAGACCGCACTCACTGGAAGAGGAAGAATACGTGCTGAGCGAAGATGAAGAAGTGAATGATATGAGCAGCAGCGATGAAAGCGACAGTGACAAGAGCTCGGCCAGTGAAGGTAGTGAGGATATTGAGCCATTTCCACCGCCACCACCCGAACTGTTAGAGGAGGAATTTCCCGAATCTGTGCAAGAAGAGGACTCGCTGATGCCTTTGGAAGAGTCCAAATTTGATGTGGATCAGTCGCAGCCAATACGATTAGCTTATACAAATCGACACGCTCAAGACAGAAGAAATCGTCGGCATAAAAATCGCGATGCGCCCAATGGTGAATCGATTTTGAATAATCACTCGAGACCGGCTAATCGAGGTGGGACTCATTAGCTGTAAATGAGAGGGTCAGTCGCTATGGATTCAATAATTTCAACACTACAATTCAGTTTCAGTCATGTTGCATTATCGGTAATTGCATTTCAATAATTTTCTCATCGGAAAGTTTTATTTTTTTTTTGTTTGTTTGTTTGGGAATATTTGTCCTGATTATTTTTGAATTGTACACAAAATCTATTTCATTATTGTAAACTAAGTAATAGAGGCATTCCCAATATAAACTGTGTCTGGGCATTTCAGTTTGAACAGTCAGTTAGGGATAAAACAAAAGTATTTTTTTGTAAATAATTCATTATGAAATTTCTAACTTTATATATTAGAAATGATTCTATTTTATCATCATGATCTCCCCAATATGAATTGCGTTTATTTTTAGACCAGATCAAGTTTTATATAAAAGATTTGATATGGTTATGAAGTTTTTTATTCGATAATACTCTACCTAGATGTACTAATTACAAATTTATTCCTATTTATTGCCTCTCTAGTTGATCTCTCTCTCTCTCTCTCTCTCTCTCTCTCTTTCTTTCTCTCTCTTTGTTGCTAGTCATGATCTCTTATTATTACATATTATGTATATTGTTATGTAATTTCTTGTTTATCTTTGTAATTTTATTTTCAATTTATTTGGTGAGCTATTTCTCCTATCTTATAATAATTATTAAATTGCTTCCCTAGTCTTTATTTGTTGATATTGTTATGTATTGTTATGTATTGTATTGTTCTTCTATTTCTATTTATTCAGCAATCAGGTACTTGTCCATATTGCTATATGGTGTCATCCATGATCTAATGGTCTCTCAATATTAATGATTTATAGTTACAATATGAATAATAATTATTATAGTATCGCTCAGATTATTATCAGAAAATATTATATTAACGTGTCAGTATACGGAAGTATCGCATGCCAGAACCAGTCACGAACTCGACTCCAGCAAGTAATAGCCAATCAGCTTCCATGTTGAACAAGAAAATCGAAGCGCCCATTTGCTGCTACTGGCCAAAGCGGAGTTGGATTCCGACCAACGCATGACCAGTTGATCTAAGAATCATAACAACTACACACTAAATATTTAAATGTTTTGATCTCATTCAGTTTTAACTTCAATTTTTCTATTTATTTTCTTGATATATTAAGATAATATGAGTGTTTCGGTTATTGTAACACTTAGATTTCTATGCATATATTGACATTTTTCAATTTTAAGAAGTTAAATGTTAGCCATATACCCATTTCAATGTATTGTAAACCATAATAATCACAAAACTATTAATTGTGTTTGGTGAAAAATTTAGTATCGTCTGCTGTAATAATATTGCTTTGGGATTATTGATTAGAAATAAATTTTAAAAAATGTTTTACTATTCTAATGATTATTTATTATGCAGTACAGATAGTAATCCAAAGAGATAATAGATTAAGAATAGGTATTACCTAGATATTACCTCTATAATAATCTATGAGGATAAATTCTCAGTGATCTACAAAATAAGTAAGAAGATAAAAACAATCTACAAAAAATCAATCGTGTAATTTAATTTCATATCGATCTCTTGCCCGTAACTCAATAAAACTCACTGAGTTATTACGGAGTCTTTCGATGTCACTTTCTCAAGTAATTATTATAGTAAAATTAGTGTAGTCGTTCATATTATTTAATAGAATTAAGATTAAACTTATATGCATGCACTAAAAATATCAAACTGAGCAATTTCTCAATTCTTACATTTATAACCATAGCTTTTATGCAACGAATCGTTTAGCAATGGAATTGTTTGAGTTTTTCATATTTTTTAATTAGAAATCTATAAATATATATTTTGTTTTATTATGTTATAATTATGCGTCTATAGTAATTTCAGAAGCTGAATATCGTTTAAATATCAGAGGAACTAATAATGTCTGCGGATATTTTATCCTTTGAAGTGTTTTTACACAACTTACGGCATTTATGTTTAGATAATTTTCCTACTGGACTCGGTTCCTGGGTAAATTTAGATATTTATGTATTTGATAATATTTTGTGATTTTGTGAAAATATTCTAATGAGATTCTGATTCTGTAATTTCTTGGTATAACTAAATAAAAATCATTTATTTGGATTGCAAGTTGGTATCACATTAAAACATTTTAAATTTTGAAATGAATTTTGCTTAATAGTAATCTCTATGTCTGATTCAGCATCCAGTTGAATTAGCACGCTGTATAAGTAAGCTTTCAAATTGTCATTCTTTTGTAGAGAGCGCTGGCCAAATGGTTAGACCGCTTGACCACCAATCCAGGGGTCGAGAGTTCAAATCCCGGCTAAGTGGGAATGAAATATTCTTGGGAATGAAATATTGCATAGCGCTGTATAAAGATTACAAAAGTGTTAATATAGACTATCTTGGATATCTTAAAACATTTTGTTTAAATTTTTAATTCTATGCAATCACAATGTAAATTTTTAATTTTAGTAATAAAAATATTAAAAATTCTCTTAAATTCTCTCACAGGAATAAAAAAAATGCTTTGGCTTTATTTAGCTTAAACTTCATTAAACTTAATATCACATCATAACTAAAAGTAATAATAATACAAATTATAATTTAAAAATCAAAATCATAGTTATAATTAATTTCATATTTCTATAGTTTTTATATCATACTAATAAGAGAACATTGACTTATTAAAATCAACGTAAGTTTATTGATATTGTCTGGACAGTTTTCAAAAGTTGCGATTATCTTTATATTAACATTTCATTTACCAAACACAAATTGAAAAGTTAATAATTTTGTAACATTCTTACCTAAGATATAATCAAATATAAAATAAATTAATTTACTTAAAATTTTTTAAAGGTTCTCTTGTACAAACTTTTGTTTTGTTTTCAGGTATTAAGCATTACATTTATTTATATGATTTGGGATAGTAAGTAATATTATGGGTGGTATGTTATAATTTTACCATAAAAACTTACAAATAACAGTTTAAACTCAACTTCTAGCTAAAATTAAACTTTTTGCAACTGTTGTTAATCTGAATAATGTGGTTTAGATTGCAGCAAGTAGGTCTAAATGTAAATGTAATTTTTCTTTCTGGCATCTTTTGGACCTTACATTTTTTTCCATATTTCATTTTTAAATTGATAAGTATAGGACAATAAATATCTATAACTTAAAAGAGGTTGTTTTGATTTTGAATAAATGTTATTCATCTTATAATATCCTTATAATGTGTCAAGATCTTCACCAATAAATAATAATGTGTAATGTTAACTTCTTGTAACTTCATCTAAATTTTGCAAGTCACAATTTTTAGGGAGATATTTAAGCTGTTATTGATTTGATCAAGTGTTGATTAACTAGATTAAGTGTTGTATAAATGAATAAAACATTTTTCAATATTAGGTTTAAAGTAATGATTTATGGGTTGCTATAAATAATTTTCTATAAGCAATCAGTCAGTAAAACAATATTTGTTTAAATTGTTTTGATCAATAAAGCCATTTCATGCACAACTTTAACCTTGATGATGTTTTAGAGGGCTGATTTTATGGAAACTGTGAATTGCAAAGCAACTAAACTGAATGAATGGAAGCCTGATATTGATTCTTATTTTCAAATTACTCTTAAAGGTTATATAAAGTCATTTTGAATAATAATTGTTTTAAACCATTAATCAATGTTTAAATATGTTAATTTAACAAAATCCAATGCAATTATTCCAGATAATGGCGATGCAAATTTAGAAAAGACAGAAGCTCTGATTGAGTTCATTTCAGCCAAAAAGTCTCCTTGGCTTTTTACTGATAATTGGAGCATGGAGGCAAAATCTCTCCGAGAAATTTGTGTGAAGACACCTTGGTTACTTTCTCGATCCTTTGTATATGGGCATTTCAAAACTTTAAGATTGATTGACAAACAAGTAAGCTGTAAAATACTTCATATTTTATGACAAAAAATAAATTCTATTAAATTCTAATGACAAATTCATGAAATACATTTATAGATAACAGAAATTAATAGTGAAATGACTCTTCTAAAAAATCTGGAAGAACTTACATTGTCTGCTAACTATTTGATTCGAGTACCATCGAAAAACTTACCAGAATCACTCAAGGTAATTTTTTAAATACGAAATATTATGATTGAGAGTTGATTGATGATAATACCTCTCTTATTCTGATTTGTAGGTATTGGAATTGTGTGCAAATAAAATCAGTTGCTTAGAAGATTTGGTAGAAAAGCCGCCTCCTCTGGAACATCTAGGAATGGGCATGAATGAACTAACTTCCATTTCTGACTACATAACTGGAGAATACTGGTGAGGACTCTATAAAATGAGCTTTATACCTATTCCACAGTGATATTGATCAGTGTATATTGATCATTATTGCATATTTATTTATCATTATTGTGAACCTAGTTTTCCAAATTTCATACTTTAGGCCTTATCTTATTTCTTTGGACATGAGTGAAAATTCTCTCACAGAGATAGGAGAGGCAACACATGCCATTTCTACTTTACCAAAACTGAGATATCTTCTTCTAAAAGGGAACCCATTTTCTGTAAGTCGTTTTTTTCATAAAGCAATTCTTAAAATATGAATTTTCAATATCTGATCACCAGTTAGACTTATTTATTTGTGTTTGTTGCTTGTATATAGTTACTGCCTAATTATCGAGGATACGTCATCGATTGTCTCCCTGGATTACTGATCTTTGATGATCTGAGAATTTCGGCTGATGAACGCTTTAACTTTCGTGGCATGTCTCGTAAACAAGGTAAACTTTAAAATCAAGTAGAAAGTTTAATGTAAATCATGCATATGTTCTGTAAACATTTTTAACATAATAAAACTTAAAAAATTATGTTGTTTTAAATACAAACATAGAAAGATTAAACAAAAAAGAAAAATTATATTTTAAACAAAATATTTTTCAGATCTTATGACGAATGACATTTCCATTGAAATCCAAGTCAAGTACATCAAAAATCTTCCAATCCCGGAAGAAGTAAAGGTACTGAATTCTGAGGACTCTAAATACTAAATGACCACAGAAGCATTCAATTTCACACAATTGAATTTTAGAATCCACTCGATTTTCCTGAACTGCCTATAATAATTCGAAAATATTACCTCCAGTTGTGGTGGCCTTCAGAGTTTACAAAAACTGTAATCCCATTCACAATGACTAAAACCACTCTTGACCAAATGGAGAATATCGAAGATGAAAAAGTATGTCACTTACAAGGAGTAATGAATAAAGCTGAAATGCCAATCTTCCTTATAACATCATCTATACCACAGGTCAATTTGACAGGGAATACTCCTCGATTGAAGATCGATATCTCTTATAGTTGATTCATTGTTTTAATGTTACAGATGTCAGTCTCATTCCAACAGCAAACAATTGTAGAAGCTCTACTTGAAGATGTGAACGGTAAGGGGTAAACGAAGGAATTTTAAAAGAAACTTAAAAGTGTGATTGATAAATCGAGTATTTTATTCATTAATTTTAAATATCTCTGCAGATCAAATGAATACAAACCCTGATGAAACTACAGATGAACCTCTGTTCAATCTTGAGCCAATCAGATCGCGGTCCAAAAACTTCACGCCTGATCTTATTGAAGTTGATTGGGAGCATTCCTTTACACGAAGTAATCTCAGAATATTTCGTGACTTTTTGAAAAAGGGAATCGATATTGAGCTTATAGAAGACAAGGTAATTCATCAATTATTCAAATCTGAAACTTGGCTAAGTTTTTAAATCACATAATATTCACATAGGAGACGCAAATACAAGTTGATTCTAAAAATCTTCAATGCTAAATTTTATGCTTCTGTATTAAAATGATGAAATTGGAAATGGAAGATCCTTTTTAAATACTTTCATGGTTCTTCAACGCTCTCCTTCGTAGAAGATCAACAATAAAAATATGAAAGTCTGCTAAATATTTGTCGATTAATTTCATATTAATATGCGCTTTAATTCATGTTATTTTTTAATACAGTGCTCCCTGTGTTTAGCGACTTTCAATTTGCCAAGTAAAAAAAGTCGTTTAAGACAGGTGGTCGCTTAACTCAGGTTTTATTCAGAGAGCCGTGTATAAGACATAGGATGTGAGACAGGTTGTCGCTAAACACAGGTTTACTTTATATGCAGTAGACAGGAAAATTGATTCGGTGCAATATTTTAAGGTCGCTAAATGCAGTCGCTTAACTCAGGGAGTACTGTATCAATGTATGTATGTATAAATTATGTCAAATATTCTTACTTATGTGTAAATCTATCTCTATAGATTTACATTCCTGATCCAGCGAAGCCAGAGTCGGAGGCGATTGTTGCTAAGGTATTCTGTTGCTAAGGTATTCTGTGAATGAAATTGAAGAGTTTTAGTAGAATGTTTGATGTTCCAACTACAAGCATAACCTCATATATTGACATACCCATTTGTAGGTGTGTATGAATATTCAATAATCTAGAATTTTGTTACAGGAAATGATGTTTCTTTTCTGTAAACACAGAAATGGAATGGGATTTCAGCACAATATCATCTGATGTTGTGTTGATCAGAAGAGATATATATTTGGGGAATTCATTTACAAATTTTGAATAAATTTTGATCTTTTCCCTTAATTTCTTTGTTGTCCCATGTGCCTTGAAGACTTTCGCTGTCTTCAGTTCTTCTTAATTTCTCTAGCAAGAACTCTGTATCGTCCTATCTTCTCGTCCTCTTTAAGTTGACTCGGTAATCGCAATGTCTGCTTGTTGTTTTACTTTGTGTTTTACCCATAGAGATGTAATGAATACAAGGTGATCTATAGAGTGCTCATCTCATTCTCATTGAGGGACCAATTGAAACATTGCAGCTGCAGGCAAGCAGGCGAGCTTAATCGCGAGTTTCATTCGTGATTAGAAGTCAGCCATTACTTCTTAACGAATCACAGTTGAGTATTCGTCGATTTGCCTGCAGAATTTGATTTTCAATTTGTCTCCACAATCTCATTTAGACTGCCACTCTATAGATATTATTGAAATCAATTGGTAATTATTGTATTATTGCTCTCTCTATTGAAATCTTGTCATTTTCTAGGGATCATTTGCTCTCATGGTGGAATCCTAATTTCTTGTAGACTTGGTATTTTGTCGTGATTTATATTCTGTTCCTGTCAGCTTATTACATTCACGGCCACTGTTACCTACAGTAACCCGATTCTCTTGTCTGTCTAATAAATTGACTATACCACCTTATCACTTCTCTTTTTTTTCTTCTCCACATTTATTCAATCGAATGAAGTTAAAATTTGAATATTCAGTGATCTGAATCTCCTAGAGTTTTACTATACTAACATTTACGTGTTTATATTGTATTTTATTTATTAGAATACACTTTGCACTTTTCCTGGAAATTTAAAGGAACGCTTTTTGAAGTGGCCGCATTTTTAAATTCGATAGAGTTTTTTTGTTAGATTAATATGAATACATAGTAACATCATAATCATTAAAGCTATGAGTAAAATTAAATGGATAATAATTTTCCACGAAGCTCTTAACAATATTGTTCATTGATGCTAAAATTCATGGATAAATAAATACTTTAAATGCCAAATGATAGAAAAAATATGGTCAATGCTAAAATACACAGAAGCCAAAATACAGCAGGAGCCAAAACTTTTTCAAAACACGATCGATCACACGCAGGAGCCAAACTTAATCTCTCTACACTACTCTCTACTATCACTCCAAGTTTCATGCTTCTAATCCCTAAGAGTCGGGCACAATGGCCGAAAAATGTCCAAAACTACTTAATTTTCTCTATTCTACTTTCTGCAGAAGCCAAAAACTTATAATCCAAACTTTGGCTCTCTATGCCTCTGTCCATATAATACTAAAATTTCATGGCGATATCTCAAAGTGGTAAGACATAGTGGCTATCTTAAAATATATTGAAGTTTTCAAACTCGGCGATATTTAGATTACTACAGAAAATCCTAATGACACTATTTTGGA
>JAYMFX010025452.1:3008-15406 GCA_036784945.1 Monocelis spectator
AAAGAGAAAGAGAAGAAAGAAAGAAAGAGTAGAGAGAAAGAGAGAGAGCGAAGAGAAAGAAAGAGTAGAGAGAAAGAAAATAGAGAAGAAAGAAAGAAAGAGAAAGAGTAGAGAGAAAGAGAAAGAAAGAGAAGAGAGAAAGAGAGAAGAGAGAGAGAAAGAGTAGAGAGAAAGAGAAAAGAGAAAGAAAAAGAGAGAAAGAGAAAGAGAAGAAAGAAAGAAAGAGTAGAGAGAAAGAGAGAGAGCGAAGAGAAAGAAAGAGTAGAGAGAAAGAGAATAGAGAAGAAAGAAAGAAAGAAAGAGTAGAGAGAGAGCGAAGAGAAAGAAAGAGTAGAGAGAAAGAGAATAGAGAAAAATAGAGTAGAGAGAAAGAGAAGAGAGGCCATGCTTTATGAATGTTAAACTGAAAATTTGAAGAATGTTTTAGATAATTAACAAATTCGACTGGTGTATATTTTTAATTTATCTTGATGAAATTAGAGTGTCGTCGTCGCCTTTCTCTTTCTCTTTTGATATGAAAGGAGGGAAATATTCATTGTACCTAACAATCTGACAATTCAATCAGAGAGGAAAATAATCAAATGAAATAAAAGCTTTGACTGATTGCTATAATAGGCGAGACTCGACTATTGTTCGCAGTGCCTTAATTATCAGAGGCAATGCACAAAGTAAACTATCTTGAGAGAATAGGGGGGGGACGACAAAAAAAGGGAACATTTTCGAGTGAATGTTTCTATGAATTCGATAAATAATGAATGCAAATAAATTAACTTCATCTTAGAAACATTTGGCAGAAATCAGAAATGAGAAATAATGCCCGAAGCGACATTTAGCAGAGCATAAGCCACACAATATATACAAAGATCATTAATATTTGCCGCCTGTCGAGTCCCAGGAGTGCGGTTGCATAGTCATGGACTTTGACAATGGAGAACTCTGTGACTCACACAATTTAACCCAATCTATACCTATGTATATTCCTCCTAATCAACAGCCAGCCAGTTTATTATGATGTCATCATTGGGTACTTACGCTGTTCTTCTCTCGTCCCATGGTCCACAGCTTCTCAATCACAAAAATGTCACCCAGATCTATCTGCAAATATTCTGAAGAGGAGCTATTAATGGAATACTTGGGACACCATGCCTTTTCACTACTGGAAAATGAGTCCGCCGGTAAACTAAAAAAAAATAATTAAATAAATCCAAATGTCTTCCATCTCTATATTATATTAATATTATTATTAATCAACAATCTCCCCAGGTTCGAATCCCACAAATTCATATCATGGACAATGTAAGCATAACATATATAAGTAACCAAACTATGTGAGCAACTCAGTAGCTCAGAGGGTAGCCTGTCTGCCTGCCTCGTATACGAGGGGTAGCGGGTTCGTGCCTCAACAAAGGCAAAACGCTTCTATTTATTTGTCAAGTTGTCAATGTGAATGCTCAGTCCCAGAGGCGAATGGATCCAGCTTATGCCTTAACTTTCCTTGAAAACTGTTTTTTTTTCCTCTAACGAGACTCGAACCCGCTACCCCCTCGAATGAGAGTCAGCCATGCTGATAAATTATAGAGAGCATAATCATCGCGGATTATAATAATGCAATATGTGTGTAAGTATGTCATAGATATAGATATAGATGCAATTCAGAAAAATATGAAACATGTCAGGTCACTTGATAATCGTCTTAAAGTAAGTTGAGTAGTTCTTAAAATCAAACTGAATGGTACTTAATTTCATTCTACACAAAAGAAGTAAGATATTTCTAAAATAGCCTTATACTTATGCCAGAACAGTATAGATAGTGCTAGAATAGTCACTCATTTCGCTACATCAACCTGTTGATGAAGAAGTAACTGCCAGTTGTCTTCATTAGAACTATATATATATAAGCTTTTGTGAAATACAATCATAATTACAGACAATATAGTCTGCCTTTTGTTCATTCAATTGTGCTTTCATTGAAGAAATGAATTAAAACCGCTATTGAAAATACTGATGCCTACATATGAACAACAACAAGGAGGTATTTCAGCCACCGAAAACCAGTCTTCTTCTTCTATAACATAAAAACTATATACTTAACCATAACTGTGCTGGAGCCAGTGGAGCGTTTCATATAAAGACGATGAAACAGCAACACACAAAAGAAACGATTTAGCTCAATACTGAGCAAGTCAACCCTACAGCATAATTAGAGAAAGCGTAATAAATAACAATAGCGAAATAGCAACAGGTATAAAATACCTATAAAATACTAACCATGTGAACTTTAAACGGAATATGTAATTAACAAAACTGTTTAATTAGGATACTGGAGTGCAGCCAACCATCCAACCCCTCCCCCCCCCCCTAACCTAAATCCTCATTTAAAATGAAAGTCGATATAAATGTCATGTCAATTAATTGAATCCACATTGGTCACAGTATTACGTAATAATGTTTCTCTTCTGTTTTTCTCAACATTCAATGAATGAAGTGATCTTCTTTGAAGAGAACAGAGCGGTATACTGTTAGAGATGCCTGGCTTTCCTGACAGTTGAAATGCTTTTTCATCTAAATTTTTGATGATACTGGAAATTAATTTTCGCCTTTTTTGTAGTTGATGAAGCTCGTCATCCTCCCGTTTTCGTTTTAAGACATTTTTATCCCTTTTCCTCTTTTTTTCCTTTCCAAATCATCTCGATATATCCTTTGCTGGTTTCAGTCAAGCAGCATTCTTTGGAAATGGCAGCGTTTTTTGCACCCCAAATAGCGAAGAGGTTTTCTGGCCAGCAAGTTTCTCTTATCCAAATCCGGCACCTTAGCTGTATAGCTTGAAGAGGTTCTTGAGAAAAGGAAAGAAACTGCCTTACAATGACCCGTATTGACCCTTTTCCAATGGCCTATTTCATGCAAATAACACTGTTGTCACTTAAGCTGATGAGTACAATTTAAAACGAAACGTGTCAAAGTAGGACAGAACCTGATTTCATGTAAATAACACTGTTTTCATTTAAGCTGATGAGTACAATTTAAAACGAAACGTGTCAAAGTAGGACAGAACCTGATTTCATGTAAATACTGTTTTCATTTTAAGCTGATGAGTATACAATTTAAAACGAAAGTCATATTAAACAATTGTATAATTCAATCTATCTATTCATCAGTAGGTATAAAGAAATGTGTAAAACATTTCCAACAATGTCATGTTCCCACAACTGAACACTATATAATATAAATATTAAACAAAGCAAATATTTCCTCATCTTTCTCAATAAAGGTTTGTCCAACAAATTAATTAGTTCATAAAATAGCAGCAGACTATAAATATCTAACTACCTACTAATTGATATTTTCAGAAATTCTGCACCACCAATAATATAGCCTGAAATTTAATTTCCGTACAACAACAAAGCAATCGATAAAGGAAAAGTAAATGGATCATCAGTTAAGGTTAATCTGGGAACAGTTGAATAGATTATCAGATCTGAAACAGGAAATATTGTTTTGTTTCTTTCAAAAGCGAGTAATCCAACTGCGCGTATTCATATTAAATACGACCCATTTTTAAACTGCGTAATTTTATAGCAAATTGATCTGATGTTTCTTATATTATATTATAATATAATATAATATTTAGGTATAAGAAGGTAGGTAATTGTAAAATTGAAACATGAGTTAGTATACAGAGGATGAGAATCGTTACAGAACTCAGTCGGTCTCATGTGAATAAGATTTCGCTACACTAATCCACTATCCAGTCTATACCCTTTTCTATACGATACCATCAGTCTATAGATGATGTATAAGAGAATACTTTCAATCGAATTTCTTTAAAGGAAAAGTATAGAAAAGAGTCGTCTAATTTAAGACACATGGTAATAAAAATTGATGAGATTCAATGAATCGGTACATTTCGAATTGATGTCATGCAAGCAAGCTGTCTTATTCCCACATCATAAGTTGCATTATAAAAAGAAAATGCTATATCTATGCTTCTATATACCTTATAGTATATTCGAGTGGATACACCACATCTCATATCCATACTTAATAATATCCATCATATATATATGTACATAATATTAAAGCATTTTCCAATAAAATAAAATATCTATTTATAATTTGGCAATAAGAAATTTCCAAGATCTCTTCGATTTCAATGTACCACTTTCTAATTAATGGACGACGACGACGACGCGTATACAGTTTTGTTCGATTGCATTAAATGCAATGATGCATTTAATGATGCCAGCCGCGATCTCGTATTTATGAAATTTAAAAAAATGGTCTTATTATATTAGGTCTTACAATATATAGGCCTAACCGCCGAATTGAATTAAAGATTATATGAATGGTGGTAAATTAGATCTATTTCAATTTTGATTAATTCTTTTTCTTCCTAAAAATGAATAAAAGCAGTTAGTTGAAACTGAAAAAAATATAAGGAAACCCCACCCCCTCATCCCAGAGAGAGAGAGAGGAGTGAGAGAGAGAGAGAGAGACAGAAGAGAGAGAGAGAGAGAGAGAGTTATTAAGCTGCGAAGTAGAGATTAATATTTCATTGAAAATAGCAGAGAAACATCGATTGAAAAAATTGCGGTACATCACAGACTCTCTATAAAATTCTTTCCGCTTTGAGAATCATTATGTCGATCTCAAAAACAGAATCGGATTTGAATTCACTTCATATTCAGTTAAACATTCTTTAATAATAAGAATAGTATACCTTGATTATTATTAGATATACGAGGCTACAATAGGTTATCTATTATCTATAAATCAAAAGAATGAAATTGTGAACTCTGTTGCCTATAGTCATGATGGACTTAATATCATATTGTTGAATAGAATAACAGCATAATAGCAACTTACTTGGCATCAGTTGCTTCAAAACCTTCTCGAAATGAAGACGCGGAAAATGAGGAGTCTTTTAAAATTACCGGTGAAAGACATTTCTCTACAAATAAATAGTTTGAACAATCATTAAATAGTATATTATCTATTGTGTTTTGGACAAACTAAATTTGAAAAATCAAATAAATCTACGACTAAATATCTGTGTACATACATGGTTTATTACTAAAAGCTATTCAGCATAATATCATAGTAAAAATAATGTTTGTACAAGCATGTTTGTAATGTAACTTATATATATATATATAGCTTCTGAGAAAGTTTTAACTTTCATCCATATTAATCACATAGTACGATAATAAATCTATGAGTGAGTAATTGAGAGACGTTAAGAAACAATCAACAAACATTTGCAACTATCAAATTTCAAAATGAGAGAAAGAAAAAGTAAACACCTCAAATAAATAAGCAAACATTCAAGAAAAGCAGTAGAGAGCAGCAGAAAAAAGGCTTAGGTCGTCTCAATTCCTTTTCGAATGTCAAATAGAGAAATTAAATACCTACCTATGCTACCGAGCTATTATTATTATACATCAGGTCATAACGAGGTTAATACACTTTTTTAAAGATTTATTAATCAGAGATATTGTCTTAAAATTTGAACCTCCACAAATCTTTTTTTAAAGAATAAATTGTCAATCGTAGGAATGCTTCTATAATGTCATTTAGCAAAAAGTATAATATAATCAATCTCGCTGGGTAAATGTTTATGGAAATATCTGATTTTATCACTATTCAATCTTGCATAAAAATAGGGACCATTTTCGTTTACATGTTTATGTGGACAGAAAACTGCGCTACAACGATTGTCAATTATCTTTATAAATTAAGACAATTAAGGATTTGTACACACTACTTAACTCATCAAGTAGTGTAAATAAAGAAGGATCTCAACCCGATACAGGTCAATATTAAATTGTTAGGGAGTTTCATACCAATCCCTGGAAGTCACCACCACTGTTTCCATGACTAGCCTGCTTGGTATAAAAACTCGATACTTATTATATGAAGGATAGAACAACAGGAATGTTTAGGAAATACTTCAAAAGGACACACACTATATTAATTGATCAATTTTTTCAAAATACGAATCAATAAAAATGTCACGATAGAGTATTACGTAACTATTTCCTTCCTCGTATGACGTATGAATAACCTATAATAAGAGTTGTTGTTGGGAAGAGAATTTCAGTGATTATATGAATTAGGAGGAGGAAACAATTGGATTGATTGACTTGTACAATTCTTACGCCATTCTCATAATAAATATCCATATTATAGTATAGTATAGCAGATAGGCTTGAAGACTACGAGTATGATATTGTGGCGTCTATATTATCCAGAATGTATTCTTAATCACTTTAAATTGGTGATATCATATCATATCTCATACGATATCCTAGACTTGTAATATAGAATCTAATTGCCCCCCCCCCCCCAAAAAAAAATAATCAATGACTAATCGGGAATGTTGTGTCTCTAGCTCTATAGTGTACATATATTTGTGTGAGTTAAGCATGTGTGTGTTCTGAGTAGGAGAGCAATTGCATATCACATGTCGACTCAAGCGAATATTCTAGGAATCGTTGTTTTAAAGAAATGATTGAGTATCCGTTGTTTCATGACTCAAGAGCCCTTAATTTAGACGTTTAAACAGCTGGAGTAGGCTTACACTTGCCCAATTGAAAAAATATTTTCTTAAATCTTAATAGCATATCTTGAAACAGATACAGCAAAATATACATAAATGCACACATCGCACTACAAACAAATTATTATTATTATTATAAACATTTGTTCGATTTAGAATTTCAAAAAATAGATAATCCTAAAGAGAAAAAAAAATATTTGTATTTGCTTTTATCCTTATTCTATATTGTTACAATAATTGTCTTTCAATATTGAAACTGTGAGCAATTTAAAAGAATTATTCTTATACAAGAAAACATTAGGAGCGTCATTATTCTGGGAGATATTTGAATACGTCATGACTTCAATAACAAATCCTCAAAGAAAGTTTGCTCTTCCCAGCAAAATATCGAAATTGAGCAAAACTCAAAGTTAAACTGATGGAAGTTAAGACTGCAATGTGAACTCAACACGAATGGCAAATATTTACTGCTTTTAACTTTAAATTTTGCTCACTTCATATTGTTTACCATAGCAACCTTGTTCTTGCACCGGTATATTAGCATAATGATAAGGCATGAGCTGTAACCTACCTCCTCTATCTACATCGAATTTAAACAAAAGAAAAGTTGAGAAACAAAAATTCAGTTGATATGTCTTTATATGAATGAAAGACATTTATATAATATTATGCCAAAATCTAATTAAATAGTCAAATAGAGTATAAAAAACAATTTCATCAATTCATGAATCTATAATAGATCGATTATTATCCATTACTCATCATGTATATTGTACAGGGGAGAAGAGAATCCAGAGATAAAAGGTCAAACAAGTACTTTACATACAATTTAGTTATTCTAACTAACATCGATCTATGGATAGATTAGTATCAAAATACCTTACACATCAAATGATTCAGAATAAGAAATCTATTTAGACTGATTGTTAAATAGTTAAAGTCTTCAAAATCATTTTTGTACGACTATACTGCATAATATACTAATACAGAGACATGTGCAGTTTGGTAATTTCAAGACATGTGTACAAAAAGCTGAATTACAAACTTTGCAAACAGAAACAATAAGTACCTCTATAGACATACCTAATGAATTACTTAATAATACAAAAACAGGCACTCGAAATGAATTTTCTAATTATTTGTTCAATGATTGAATCAGTTGAGAGTTAAGTTATACCTGGCTATATAGACTGCATGTGACTCAACGAAAACAAAAAAATAATCGATATATGAACATTGGTGATTTCCAATAGATATTTCAGAACCGCAATATTACTACCCAGTTATTTATACTATATAGCAATTGTGATAAGTCAATGCTCAAATCTACTAATAAATGGAACAAGAAAAAATGTAGGTATTTATTATTAAAAAGTGTTGTCTGATCTGAAATGGCGTTCTTTCTAAATCTAAGCATTCTTTACTAACTCCATTGACTACGATTCTGATTTCTATGATTTTCAGGTATACATAGACATCTATTTTATATCTCAAATCTCATTTAAACTATAAAGAATGTTTTGAAAATTTCGCACTTTCTATAATACTTTCATACGTAGGTACATAGATTATGTAAGTATCTATAGACTAATGATTCGAATGTTTTAAAATTTACGTGATTATATTAAACAAATTAGTAATTGCCTGAATGACTTTAAATATTAAGCACACAGAGTAGATTGTTTCCAGTCCTTCATGTATACGAAAAACCTAATCAAATTATCGCTTGTGTGGCGATTGTATACATGCATGTCCCATATTATACACATTATAATATCTTGACCTTACATATAGAGATATCATAGAGAGAGGGGAGATGTTAAATTGGGGTCATGAAATCAAAAATGAAACAAGCCAAGTCTCTTCTCTGTAAGTTGAGAAATGTAGATAATTATATGTTGAGGAGATGCTCTTTATCTCCAGTTTTCTCACTGCGTCTCTGGCAATGCAAATATACTGTATACTGTATACGTCTGATGATATTATGCGTCCTATATCAGAATGCTTAACTTGTAAAACAAATATTGAGGCGAAATTCAAACATCCAACTATAAGTATACAGCCTCTATTATCCTTGTCTTTATTTAGTAGCTATAAATATACATAGGAGCAATCATTTTAGCAGAACTAGAGTTGAAAATATAAGACCGATATAAATTCTCTAGGTATATAATTAAAGAGGTTTGATTATTATTCAATATCACTACAGCGCTCTTTTACTTATGACAGAATTTCTTTCTTATCTATAAGTGATACAAATAAATACTCGTTATGATAATACAATCATACTAACTTATGAATTATTATAAACATAGACTATATTGTTCTTCTTTACTATTATACCTTAGATATTCTTTGATACAACCTTCAAACTTTACCCTCGTAGTTGACATGCATGCATATTCTAAGTGGATAGGATATGTAAGTACTCATTCATAAATCACAAAAGGTAGCTCATTTATAACCAATCTAAACAGTTTAGATTGGTTATTCGACAGTTACTGTCGAGGTACTTACTTATAGATATTGTTAAATCTCGAGCTATCTATTTTACTAAAGTGTGATACATTTTTGATGAACACACGATATAGATAATAAATAGGATAGTCTCTTATTAAACAGTGACTCTGTAAATGTATAATAATGAATTCTGATTTAAAAAATCCAAATCCAAATCAATTGATAATTAAATATCTATCAGCTAGAGTATAAAATCGAGAGATATACCTAATTTGTCATTATAAAATCTGAACTTATACTATAAAACTGCTTGCTACATATATTGACATGCTCATCTCATCAGAATGATTACAAAAAAAATTAAATTTAAATTATATTGGTAAGTACTTACGTCGTTCGCCCGAAACATTAATCATCCACGCAAGTGAAAAGATGGCACAATAAATCCAATAACTCATCGATCAATATGTAATTGGAAATCAACAGCTCACAATTAAACAACAACAGTTTTTTACTGATCAGATGTAGATATATATAGATATATATAATATATAGTTATGCAGATGATTTAACAAGAAAGAATTTAATCGTGGAAGAAGTCAATGCCTCATAGCTGATCATTATAAATAATTGAAATCAATATAAGCAATTCAACCATCAATTACAGTATCTTTTTATCACACTTTTACTGAGATGTTAATTTACTTCGAGGCCGCAATCTTATTATTTATGCCACAGTCATTAAATACATACGAGACAAATCGAGTAGTGCTTGCCTTCTCAGACACAGCTTGAATCAATAGCTCCGCTGAGAGCCAATCATGTAGCCGCTACAGAGATCCAATCACGCTGATGTTACTGGCTGCGACACAAATTTAAATCACCTCACTCAAATTATACATACCTACCTAATATATGTATATCGCACAGAGAGAGAGAGAGACAATACAAAATCCAATATGGAAAAACAAATGTGGGCGGTTTGAGGATGGCTCTACATACCGCATACATGGCTTTGTGTCGTGTGATGGCTGCTATAGTCTGTGCCTTATATAGACACAAGACTGAGTTTTATAGTATGACTATAGTCATACTATATAATAATAGGTATAGTTCGCAGGCATCCCTGGTTTTATCAAGTTGTTTTCCTCGACAATGATTTTAACCCCTCATGACGCGGTTTAGATATTCATATCTAAACGAACCGACCTTGACATGCTAATTAACATAAATAACTTATTAATTCTTATACATTCTATCATAGCATTTGGAGTGAAATGGTACTTAAATAGAAAATCTTGCTTAAAATTAATAATAATAATTTTAAAACTAGGTGTAAAGTTGAAGTTTTAGTAAACAATTCTAAATGAAAATTCATTTTTGAAAAATTGTTTTTTATTTCATGTGACATGTTCCGTCACTCATTCGACCTTTGAAGTATAAACCTCTCTCTGTCTCGCTCTCTCTCTTAAGCATGGTTATATTAATATGTTTTAGTAAAAGTATACCTATAAAGGCTAAACGAACTCAACATGTGGACAAATCAAATTACATAACGATATTATCACTGTTTATATAGGTATTATAATATAACTTATCTCTGATTTATTAAAAAACTATTTTAGGTGTTTTGTTTTATCTTGCGTAAATAATTATTTTGGCGTAACTTTTAAATTTTATCACAATGTAAACCACGACTCTCAGCTCAGGTGATTTTACCTTACACGGCCGAGCGGTGAACCTAGAAAGGGCGATATATCAATATATCAATATAATAATCACACAATAATAGTCCTGCACACTCTCTCTTCCTTTTCGGTTCTTACGCCGAAAAACTTATCTTATCTTATCTTCTCCTTCACACTCTCTCCCTCGTGCTTTTCGGTTCTTGCGCCGAAAAGCTGTTTCGTCTTACTATTTAGTAGACGTTAAAAACAAATAATTATATAATAATAGATAATTTGTACACACATCATAAATAGGTTTTCAAGTATGGGGAATCTTAATTCCCTCATAAAATAAGTCACCAATATATATAAATTGTCCTGGGATTCTTCTCTTCGAAGGCGGGCTCCTTGATCGGCAGACGCCAGGTTTACATTAAATTAAATTTTTAATGCAATTTTAAAAGTTTTTTCGATAGCTATACTGCTAATGTGAAACCCTCATACTTATTTTTGTTCTTGTAAATTAGAATTCAATATACCATACACATTTTCAATATAAGGAATCATTTTTTTATAAGTAAAGTTTTGCAGTTCCTTTCCTTCAACGACCACCGAGTTGGTATTTATGACCGCTTCGGCATTACTTATAAGACGCCAATAAAGCAAATAGTGACCGCATTACCTATACTATATGAATTGACTTAAAAAAACAAAACAAACTAATCATTAGCAAACATGGTGGAATAAGTCTGCAAACTCTTTAGATCAACAAATCATCAGATGAGATTGTTTAGCTTATATAGGTACCTACACTGATGATGTGATAATAGCCAGCAAGTGATTGCATTTCTCTCATATAATAATGAGTCCTTCATTTGCATTTCTCTTACAATGGAGGTTAATGTTGTCATTTAAGGTTTGCTATTTATGCAGGTAATCAGTCAGATTCCATTATATCAACAATGTGACATGTTAAACATCAACTTAAATACTTAAATTTCTCTGCCTATACAGGAATTCATATTTTGAAATTCGATATTAATCATTTAGTCTGGACGACCAATTCAAAGATTCGAACTGTCTTGACATTTTGACGTCATATCGACGAAAATACAATTGGCAAACATTACAATCAATTAAATATGTTGTTGATAATAATATACCTACCGATATAGAAACATTAGTCATACATTTATTTTCAAATTCCTCATGAAAATTTATTTAAGAAATAATGTCTTCTAAATAGTTTTAATTTGATTTGTATATCGACATTTTTACTTAATTAAAGACACTTTAATTAAAAAATTCAAGATGAAAATAATTAAATTATCAAAGAAATAAAAACCACCTTTATCTTAAGGAGTGACCTTGAGTTATTTTCCTCTTACAAAGAATATTAATTAAGTTGCTTTTTTAACCATAAGATATTTCATTTGGTGAATGTTACATTTAAGATTATATATATAGTGATACCATATATAGTGATACCATAATAGTATATTATATAGACTGTATCAATACGAGATAAGGGTTAATTAGTTCTGTATAACATTTGATCGGTTATAATGACTGTTAGAATTATATATAAAATGTGAATGATCAATCATAGAGTAACGATTCTTGCTAGTAGATATTTGCATATCGATTTGTTCCTACCAAGCGTCAGAAAATCCTATCTCCACCATTATAAATTGGTGAAGTTCAAGATGTCATAG
>JAYMFX010025563.1:7139-29085 GCA_036784945.1 Monocelis spectator
GCAGCGTTGCGTTGAATCTTTTCAAGCTGCTTGATATGAGATATTCTATGCGGACACCAAACAGTTGAGGCGTACTCCAAAATAGGTCTGATCATTGTTTTGTAGCACATGGATGTAACTACTGTCGGGCAATTGTTTAAGTTTCTTTTCAGGAATGTTAAAGTGGAGTTTGCTGTTTTAGTGATCGTATTAATATGTACACTACAATCAAGTTTCCTGTTAATATTCACACCCAGATACTTTGCTGAAGATACTGATTACAGTGAATTACCGTGAATATTGTAGATGGGTGGTAATTGCTCCTTTTTCCAGCATACTTGTATAAGACCTCGCATTTTTCAGGATGAAATTTCATCAACAAGTTTGATTTCCCATGTTTATAGTTTGTCAAGATTATCTTGTAGAAGTTGTTGTTCTTCTAAAGTGTTAGGTTTTGGAGATGAGACTATCATCATCCGCAAAAGGCGAGTCGTTAATCAGTCAGATGCGAGAAAGTCATTTATATAGACTAAGAATAACAGGGGCCTAATACCATTCCTTGTGGCACACTTGACGAAACTTGAACAGCTGATGACCGGTGACCTTCAAGAACAACACGTTGAGTTCGGAATGAAACTTCCTAAATCACTTGGTCTTCCATGTTTGTTTATGATTTGATTTATAAGAGTCATTATAATTGAAAATAAAAATTTGTTTTACTTTTTCTTTACGATAATATTGTATTATGAATTAAAAATTATTCCTACTGGGTTAGTTTGTGATTTTTTAATTATAATCCATATATTTGCTTATTATTTCTGCTAATTTGAAATTGTGAAAAATTCTAATGGTATACGTACCCATTAAAAACTGTGTTTTGTCATTGACTTCCAGTAAACAACACCAATAGTAGATTGTTAACCAATAATTGGTCAGCATTATAGTCATGTCAAGAAATAAAACTTCCAGAAAGTATTTGATTTTCAGCGTATAAAATTGTGATAAATTCGTAGCTTATCCAATAAGGATTTGTTAATTTACAAGTCTAAAAGTATATAACAAGGGAACTATCTTGATATTTCATCATATTTATCTTTCTTGAAACCAGATTTTTCGCAATAATGAATTTTAAAAAGAAACAGCTTTTGATTATTTTATTAATAATGACTTTGAAACAGACGTCTGAAGGTAAGTTTTTATAAGCTTATAAATGAACTTATTCATAGATTTACTTTGAATTGAAGATTTTAAGTTACTCATCTATAAATAAGTAATTATTTGAATTTTATTAATTCATGAACACAATTTCAGTTTATGAGCATGAATGAAATGCGTATATCACAATAAAATAAGCCTAAAATATCATGATGTAACGCGGCTATCAGAAGTAGTATAAAAAGAAAACGAGAATACTTCTGATAATCATATCACTAGGTTGTATAAATAGCGCAGTCAAAGTACAAATAGCTAGCAAAGTGAGCACAAAGTGGACGTGTGCTCACAAAGATTTGCGCTTGCTGCAGACCAAATCTGCAGCAAGCGCAAATCCTTGCTGCCTGATAGCTGAGCGACACACTACCCACGTTACAAACGTTGGCCGCAGCAAAGGAATCCACGCCATTCGCATTAAAACGAGGAGATGTGTAACGCGGCTATAAAAGAGAAGCGAGATTTTACTCTTTATTTGTTTAGCTAAATATTTAAGCGAGTGATGATCTTAACAAAATTTCATAGAATATGTATATAAAAATTGTAAATTGAAAGTGATAAAAATTACCGCTTCTATAGAAATGTTTAAAGACATTTCTTTAATTTTTAGTTTGTATTGACCTGGAAGATGATTGTCCGCAATGGTCTTCAGCGGGTGAATGTGACTATAATGCCAGATGGATGTTCCAGCATTGTGCTATAAGTTGTAACAAATGCGGTAATCTAACAGGAAATGGCATCCCACGAGAAAAAGGTAAAGCATTTATACATAATAACATGATTATAAACTTGCAGCACTTTTCTTTAATGTAAGGAATAAATCAAAGATAAGGCATTCTAATCACAAACACTTTTTGTTAGAAAGTTGATGCTGCTAGAGGCTTTTAATAGAATTGATACAATGAATAATAATAAAAGGCTTTATTTTAAATAAAACATTTGTCAGACGCAAATAAAAATCAGATTGCTTTGAAAATATAAATATAAATTTTATAGCAATGTTTTATTAAATTTTAGCGAGTTTTAACCCATCAAAATATTATGTAGTATTATATAAATTACATTACAATATATTTGCAATAAGTAAAAATTCATCAATTCATAGTATCTGTAATATCCTATAATATGGGTACCTAACTTTGATTACGTATAACACATCTTCAGTTAAGACCTCATGAATTCCCAGATATTACCAGAATAGGAGACCCAACCCGAAATGTTGCTCCGCCAATTGATCTATAGTTATGTAGTGCTTTAGTTTGCGCTCAGATTTTACTGAACTTTTGGCACTCGATTCTGATGACAGCAGAAATGATTCCGAAAATAAACCAATAACTGATCATTCTATAACAACATTCAGTCGCCCATAAGTGCCTTCAGGTTTCTCTTTGATGAAGGCTGTATCTGTCACTATTAGACCATAAATATGCCCGAACCCGAATAATATGTTCTTGATAGAAGAAGAACGAGAGAAATTCATTGGCATTTTATAGCCGAGAGTAGTGATGAACCAACGAAATTTATTTCTGATCGAGCAACTTTAATATAAAACTTAGGTATTGTATTTTTACATATTTTCGTAATTATTTCTCTATTTCAATGTTTCTTTCTGCAAATATGTATCGTTTATCTTTATAGCATGTTTGAATAACTATTTCATGGATATATTATGCTTTTTCTACGTGAAATTCACTTGAAAGTATATGATAATGATAAAATGAAATTGATAAATACTATTGACGTCAGCCGCAGTTGAACACTTTTCTTGAATATTTTTTTGTTACATGATAAATATTTCCAATTTTTTAGTATTATATGCGCCTAGTTATATGATTAAAAGTATGAAAATCTTAAGGGAAAAAAGTTATGATGCATTGAAACTCAAGTTTTACATCAATTGACATAGCCGCACTTTTGTGTTAAATGAGCAGTTCCTCCTGAGCTTACCAAACATCAAGTCGTCTTGCAATTTGTGACAAAATTAATTTTAACTTACAGTAATATTTTGAAAAATTTTAAAAAAAGCATTGAAACATTTTAAAAATTTATCTGTTACACTAAACTGGCGTGGTGCTATTCTATCTATGTCACTCTAGCAGTGTGAAGTGGTTGGTTAAACCCTACTGTTAGTAGTATGATACTGCTTCAGGCTTTAAGTAGTCCCTATGTCTGATTCAGCATCCAGTTGAATTAGCACGCAGTATAAGAAAGCTTTCAAATTGTCATTTTTTTGTAGAGAGCGCTGGCCGAATGGTTCGAACGCTTGACCACCAAACCAGGGGTCAAGAGTTCGAATCCCGGCTAGGTACTCTCGGGAATGAAATATTGCATAGCACTGTATAAAGATTACAAAAAAGTGTTATTATACACTATCTTGATTATCTAAACAAAATCAAAATTATTACCTACTATATTATATTATCTACTATATAGTTCCTAAGTCATTCATAAAAATTACAATTTTAACCAATGTATAGAGCACAGACATATAATATACTATATACTTTAAGTAGACTTGCAATCTAAATAATTTCGCGATGATAGTTTCACTTTCGATGAGTTAAGGCAGATTTGTTATCGAAGCATAGGATAAATTTTACTGATCTTTCATTTATCATGGTGAATCACTTCTGTGCAATTAATTGCAATAATAGAAACATACATGCGTCTATTATTAAATTTTATCGGTAAGAGAGTGTAATTTTAGTTATTTTTATTAGGTACCTACCTATTTTATTGTTTATTTTCTCAACTCATACACATCAGTCTATCAATATATATTCCTTGTCCGTTATTTGGGGAATACATATGTCTAAGCATTCCTATATTTCACCTATACTGTCAAATGTTTTGATTAACTTGGTGTAAATAGTGTCAATTTTTATTATAAATAATAGTAGTAATGTGTCCATGTGTTCTAATGCGGTATTTTTATTTTCGATCAGTAACTTTTAACAAATAAATGAAATGAATTGAAATAGTTTTCTTATTTAAATTAGCAAATAAAAAGAACTGCGTTTTCTTATATGCAAACATGTTTTAGTAAGGTATCACTAACTTAATTTCAATAGAATAAATTCGCCCTGCCTTCAAATCACGGATTATCACAAAGGTACGCAAATTTTAGACTGCCAGTCTAGCCTTAATAGGTTTACATATAGGCATAGGTATATGGTATAGAGAGTTCCACCCATAACAATCGGATATCCAAATAAATTCGATATTTGAAATCCTTGAATAGAAAATGGTAATTAAAATGCATCTCTGTACATATTGTATATTTTTAAAAATCTCATTGCACTGAAGTATACAAATTTACAGCATAATAATAATAATATACATTTTGATATCTAACCACGTTATCTGTTAACAAATAGTGTGTGAAAATCATGATGAAAATTGTCAAAAATGGGCTTCAACTGGAAATTGCATTACAAATCGTGATTGGATGATGATGAACTGTCTAAAAAGTTGTTCAAATTGTAGTCAGCACCCTGGTAAAGGTATTTACATTTATTTTTTACCCTGCCGTAGGTAATCGTAATCTATGTTTATGACAGCTTTATTTTTCCAATAATGCAGTTTGATTGACAATCTATTACAAACTATGGACATGTTAATCTCGTAGAATGCAATAAAGATGGATAAATAAAGTAAATAAATAAATCAGTCGCAGTCAAACAATCAATCAAAAATAAATCATTAAATCAATAATGAAATAAGTAAATGTCGTATATAAGAACACCTGAAATTTATTATACAACTATAGGGAAAAACTAGAAATATACTTCAAATGTTTTTTTCTTACCGCAAATAATTATTTGATTTCTATAGTTTCTATTTCAACAATTTCTATTAGCTAAATATCTAAATATTTTATATTCACTAAATAATCTTGAATATAATTTCGTACTGCATTGTGAACAGACACGAACTCATATGTACACTCATATCACCATGTCATCCCTTTTAGATTCTACGGAACCGATTTGCTTGGATTATACAGATAAATGTTTGGAATGGTCAAAAAGTGGAGAATGTAATAAAAATACCGGATGGATGATGAAAAATTGCCGAGAGAGCTGTAATGGATGCCCAAGTAAATTAAAAATTAATGACAAAATCTGTATTATACGATTCAGAATATTATCGTGTAGGTGAGATTATAGTATACCTAACCTTTTTTTCTATCGTTAAATACCCACTGCATTGTTCCGTTAACAAGTAGAATTCGTAGCAGGATTTGTAAAGTTCTTATGATCCTATTAGAATTCAATTAGAACTATTAGATCAGTTTGATATTCTAGGATCTCACAGTTTTTACTTATCTTCCTTGGAATCTGAGTAAGATCCATGTGTAGAATACCTTGATTTTTTAGTTCGTTCTGCTTTCTTCTAATTATAAAATGACATACCACATAACGCACCTGTTTGAGTAAATAATGATAACTTCCTAAATATTTTTTTATTGATGCAATAAATGTTAAAATTACCTAAACAAAATTAAAGTGTATTTTCTTAGCTTTTGACATATTCAATTGACTATAGCTGATGAAAATGTGTGTGTAAGTAAAATTGATCTAATTTTTTTGTAATATTTTTAGCTCATGACTTTTTTCAATTGTCTTAGTACCCATAGAAAAGCATCAGAAAAAGAGAATTTTTGGTATTTTGATAACTTTTGTGATAAATAGATTCATGAGATGATCATAATATACAGTTAAAATGATCTGTACCTATAGATAAAAGTTTAGAAATATGAATAATGTGTATTATGTATCAAACATTGGATTATCAACAGGGAACATTTAACACAATAAAGGGATCAACAGACAAACTTTCTTTGATGCTGATATCCTGAACTCTCTTTCATAACATCATGAGAAATCTTGACATACATAGCTAATACAAATTTGTGTAAAGTTCAATACAATTCATTAATATTGATGAGTTTTGATATACTTTGTGATATGTAATATAAAGGCTAATTAAAAGCAATTTGACAGAAAACTCAAAGCATCTGATTATTAATCTATCTTGGTATTATTACTCTATGGGACCAATGATATAATGATGATTGAATCGCATATTAATTTTTGACAAACTCCTGATGATATGTCAATCCGGGTAATCTGGGATTTTTTTGCTGAACACATTTATTTAAATAATTTGTATTAAATACTTGAGATGATTTATCCACCGAAGAAGATGTATTTGAAAGATAAATTAGTAGTTTATAGTTAAAGGTTGTTACTAAAATCAGTTGAGAAATCCGGTTAAAAATCCGTTGATGATTTCAAGCTAAATAGATTTCGTTTCAAGATTTTTTGGATAATTAAAATTATTTTTTCAGATCAACAGATCACTAGAAACCTATCCGTTGAAGCTTTTTTCAAACCCAATATAAACTTTGTTTCTTGTACTAATTGTACATAAATAAATAAGAAGATAAGTTGGTCAAATATGAGAATACGAGAATAGATATGTTGTAAACGAGGTGTCAAACGTATCTTTCCAGTTATCTTATCTCAGTGATTATCATATCTAATAAAATTTCTAATTGATATACAAATTGTTCCTGCTTCAAATTTAGAAAATGATGTAGAATCTTGCTTTGATGAGGATGTGAACTGTAAACCAATGTCTGAAGATGGCGGCTGCGTGAAGAACTCTAATTATATGCACGAGCATTGTAAAAAGAGTTGTAGAATCTGTGGAGATAAAAGTCGTGGTAAGTTAGTAAAAATGACTTAAGTATATTATGTACATCTCAAAGTGACTTACACCCATAGATATTAAATATTATAGACTGACAATCTTACGAATTACCTACTGTAATCTAGTTTCGCTTTCGGTGCTTCGGGGCAAAATATCCATATCGTTTAATTGAAAAGGTTTATTATCAGAAAGAAATCTGATGTTAATTTCATATGTAATCATATTAATCTTTATATCTAGTTAATAATGGATTTGAAATACTTATGTTATGCTTAGAAAATCATTTGTTAATTCATTAATTTTTATACTTTAAATTAAAAAAGACTTAAATATCTTTCAGTTAAATTATAATTTCAATGCAAAATAGATTTTTGACCATCATAATTACACCATAATATAATTCAATTTCATTCGAATTTATTTAAAATTATGCAATTCTGATCTTCGGTATTTTTATTTAATAGTAGGTAAATTTGAATTATATAACCGGTTACCATATAACGTCCTTGTACTATATAGTGTCTTAGTCTTGTAAATATATTTCTGGGCGTTACATCAGTATTTGTCACGTGATCACTTGTTTCAATACAGATTCTTACTACACAGCATATATACAAATAGCATTCTTTTGGTATACAAAATATACCAAAGAGTTAAATTAAAATTTTCAACTACAAATATCAAGTCAAACAATATCACGACATCATTAAAATCTCTATATATTTTGTAAATCTTTCAAATATTTATATGTCTCTATTGATACAATCTGTTACGCTACTTACTCTTTTAGTTTATAAGTAGTAGATACGTTTCCAATAACAATAAAATGTTTGTAAATTTATTTAAATTATTTACGATTGATATAATATGTCGATCATTTTTATAAAATATCGCATAAGAATTGATAATCATCCTTTTCTAATTTTACTACTGATATGTAAGTATCCTGTAATGCTTAATTGATAAACCTTATTGACAAATGGTCATAATTAGAAATGCACCGTTTGACGATTAAAATATTAAGTTTATATATAACGTCTATATTGTGCGGACAATATCGGTATAATTCAGTTGCTACGATAGTTTAAACAAGTAATTTATTTATTAAAACTTTGCGAAATTTTAAGAAGTTCAGTTTGCAAAATGTCGAAACTTTTAAAACCTTTCAAACAACTATTGTAGAATGCCCAGAAGATCTAAATAAATTATGTCCCTATTGGAGAAGTATTGGGAAATGCTATGAGCCATTGATCCTGAAAGCTTGTCCAGGTTCTTGCCGATTGTGTGGAAACAAAACAGGTATACTATTAGAAGATATCGATATAAAGTCATATTTCAAATGTTATAAAATAATGTATAAGTATTCTTCATGCGTCGAATTTCGATTGGTAAATTTAAATTGTGAGTCTCTTAAATAATTACAGATTCATACATATATTGAAGAAGAAGAGGGTCTAATTGCTCAAAATATTATTCGGATATTCTAATGATATAGACATTTGTGGGACCAAATCTGGGAATGTATGAATAAGAACTTTTAAAACTAAAATCAAGGGGAAATACCTATTCAAATGACTCAACGTTTTCCTAAAATATAGAGGACAGTCTTACTCTAAAGAAAAATTGGGCGTGGATGACAATAAAAAAATATCGAAAATCAGAGAAAATCAATATTAAGTGTAGGTTACAGAACAATATATTGTAGACATATACAAGTGACACAGAACAAGATAAGCAAGAAATGTCGTCTTATCAAATAATTCTACAATTTGTAATATGAATTACTCTACCGTCAATAACAGAGATACGTTTTACAACTTTGATGGGAGGAAAGAATGCAAGCGGGTATTACCTTTAATATCAATTCTTCGTCAAACATTTTTTCTACACACCACGCATTAAACTTCACTATAAACACTTCAAAATAAATCATATCTACAGACAAATTAGGTCTTATGTTTTCATCCTCGTCGCCAATAATATTAAGAAGTGCATGTTATAGTGTATAATTAACTATATTTCGCTAATAACTTTATGTGTCGAGTCTCAGATACCAGCATATTATTAGTTCGCTGAGCTGAGTTCAATACGACGATTACATCATAAAATCATAATATGATATGATAATATGAGGAAGAGTATACATCATAACAAAATTTTTAGATAATATATCTGATCACAATCGATTAACTCTTGCATTATGTTGATTATTGTGGTACCCTGATTGGGCGTGATTGAGTATCTTTTTTTCAATGCTACATCATCCTTTACAGTAATGTTACAGTTCATATTGACTTACGCACTTATAATAAGGGTTTATGGGTTATAATAAAATGGAAAAGCTCTAGTTGTAAGAATATGTTTTTATTTATTCGTAAATTTTTCAACCACTGGTTCCTATTTATACGGGAAACATAATGAGGATAAGAGTGATTGCGTAATCATCAAACGGTTGTCATTAATACAAGTGAGTTAGATTAGATATATTAATTCTTCGCGCTCTGTTTTGTTATTCATTCATTCTGGGTGAGTGTAAAAATGAATACATCTAGAGCTTTTTCCTTTTATTATAAAAAATAATATGTACTGTACTGGGAACAAAAACAATTCAGTTAATGGGTTATGTGGCATAAAAAGGTTGATGAATGTCTTGGGAACATATTAAGGATATTAATTATTTTGGTTCATATTATTTAAAGTAAGAGTTTGTCTATTATGCTTGCGAATTCGAGTCAAATGGTATCTAGGTATATTAATTGTTCGAGACTACATATCCTTTTAAAGATCTTGTTGTATGCTTTTGACTTGTCTCTTTTCAGATCAGATCAGAATTAAAATAAGCATTTTGACAAATCAAATTGACAAACGCAATATGATTACAAACTTTCGATATAATAATTACATGAGCAGAGAGGATATGATCTTGATCTTTTTTATTCCCTGGGGCTGGGCATTTAACACCTGCACCCAGAGAATTCAGAGAATTCGGTAGCTTGCAAACAAATAGAAACTTGTTTTTACCTCTTGTGAGACAAAACGTTTTTGTGTAGTTTAATAATCTTTGACGGTCTTCTAGACTTGCTGAAGTTAATCCGTTGATAATTAAGGCTATGTATTTTGATGGAGTTAAGGAGATCTCTCAACAGTTTCCTGATGTAGATGGCGAGGGGGATTCAGCTGATTTTGATTCAGCGATGATTTTGATTCAGCTGATTAATTATATGATGAAAAGTTGAGAAATGAGATGAAATATTACAATTTTTTGTTTGAGTGTGATGATATTTTAATAATCAAAAAATCAAGTTCAAGAATTATAGTTTTATGGTTTTATTTTGTGCATGTTAATCTTTATATAGAAACTCTGTCAATATACCTACCGCAAAGTGTTTTAGAGTGCAATATTTTTTAATTTAGAGACGAAAATTCCTTGTTTTGATATGGATCAACTATGTGATTGGTGGTATAATGAAGGAGAATGTGAGACAAACTCTGAATGGATGGAATTAAATTGTCCCGTCGCTTGTAAAGCTTGTCCGGACAATACAGGTTAATTATTGTTCCTATACTGAATATAAAATTACATTTTGTGAATTTATACAAATATTATCCACGTAATTGGCATGAATCAAAAGAATGCAGACAGTTTTGCTTATTAAAAAGCATTTTCAATGACACTCAAATGAATATAGGCGAGTAAAATTATTTATGTTTTTAAATTGATCAAACAATAATATTTACAAGTACATGCTATTATAGATGCAATCTCAATTCCTTGCTGGGATCTATTCCCGGAGTGTATAGGCTTTGCAATTAACGGTGATTGTGAATCAGATTTTCATTATATGCGATTTACGTGTCGACTCATCTGTAATGAATGTGCTTACTGGAATGGTAAGTGTTGTCCGATTTGTACATTCTCAATGCATTACAAAACGTGACCTCTAATCCCTAAATGAAACAAAATGTGATCTATATATATCGATGCCCAAATCTTGATCACAATGAACTCATTAACTGACTATGTGTCTTTATCGTTATCGTTGAGCAATGTCTTGAATCCATTCTCAATGGATGACGGAAACCTTCTTCATTCTGCATCTTAATGGAATTGTCATAACACTTTCGATTTATGTATCTCGTTCAAAGAACATTCATTCCTTCATCTGTTTGCAAGTCGTACTTGTTTGGCTTCCATTCGATTGCATCAAATATCTTGCAATTATGTATTACTTTTGTAATATATTGACTCGATTGACAAACATCTCCAGAAAACTTCTTTGTGTTACAAAGAGTTAAAAACTTTGCAGCTTGTCTTGTCACCAAATCTCCATGACGAACACCGACAACTTCATCAGCTGCTCTGCCTCTATTACCTATGAAACGCATTCAATTTAAAGTGCTTCTGTTTTGTTCTCCACAGAACCCACACTCATACCTGTCCCAGAACCAGAACCAGACTTATGTACAGGCAATCATGCTTTCTCGGTGACTCCCTTCTCGTCTTCCAGCTAGGTGTCATTAATAAATTTATTCTTTTAAAATCTATTCTGTATTTGTTCTCATAAATTCATAGATAATTTTCATTTCTGTAAAGCACCGCTGAAATTTTCATCAATATACCTATACATATATAAGGGCGCTGCTATTCATTAAATCTACAGATTATATCTTAAATTACTCACAGTTGTTATCGTTCTGAATTTACAATCGAAATTTTCAAATTTCCGGAATTTCAAATCTATTTTTAGAAATGTTTTGGTGGGGGGGGGGGGTAGGTGCGCTGGGGATCAGGTTGACCTTACTACTAATGATTTTTCTTATTATTATTTAATGTTCATTTTAGGTAAACCAGACCTATACAGTATAATTTGGAGTTTCTACGACTATTTTCGATGGACAGTTTTTATTTTTGGTTTATTTACTAACTTTATAAACGCATATTTCTTCTCGATTAATGATCGGTACAAAGGATTTTTCAAATACATGATGGTCAGCATGTCTGTATTTGAAGGCCTTAACTTTTTATCTCTGGTTGTGTGGATGGATACCTTGCATAAAATCAATGACTTCATACCCATTGGTTATATCAACATCTGTCGAATAGATATTCTATTCCGTACTATTACTCATGATTTTCCACTTCTATTGTTTGAAATTTTGTGTTTCCAGAGATATATGGCTGTTGCCTATCCTCTAACTGTTCACAAGATGTTCAACAAAAATGTTAAGATTGGGACAGTTTCGTTTATAACCGGATACGTAATGTTGATTGGGGCAATAAAGGCTTGGAAGATAGAACACTCTTTTGCTCAATACTATCCGAATTGCTTCTTCCGTTACGAAGATATTGAGATGAAAGTACTTCATGTTATTATCAATATTAAACATCTTCAGATGTACATTGCTTTAATAGTGACAAATTTACTGATTATTGGCAATTTATTACGAAGAACAGAAGCAGCTACATCAACTATGTCAATTAAAGCGATTCAAAACACCAAAATGATTGTTGGCATGACTGGCTTCATAATATTATTTACTTTGCCTCTCAACATGCAGCAGTTTTTGTTCTCCTACTTCCCAATTCTGCAGTATACTAACAGGATATCTGATTCGTTGGCTGTGTACGATCTTTTAAATGGATTGTATCACCTGCATAGCGCTTTTTATTTCGTTTTTTTGCTCTGCAGCAATGAAAATTTTAGAAATTGGATAATGAGCATTATCAAGAAGCCATTTTACTATTTGAGAGTCTTAAAGGTTGAATCCCTAAAACAAACTGACGTAATGCCTATGGATGTTCATCAATAAACAATCAATTATCCATTATATATAATGGATACTTAACAACTTAACTGATTTAGTGACGACTCTCTTCAAGCACAATATTTCATCAATACACAATCGATAGACAATACTCGATATTTAACTTAACTGATATAGTGACGACTCTCTTCAAGCACAATATTTCATCAATACACAATCGATATTTAACTTTACTTATTTATAGTGACGACTCTCTTCAAGCACAATATTTCATCAATACACAATCGAGACAATAATCGATATTTAACTTAACTGATATAGTGACGACTCTCTTCAAGCTCTTCAATATTTCATCAATACACAATCGATAGACAATAATCGATATTAATAAAAATTTCGACCTTGAGTTATAAACAATTTAGATATGATTTCTTTTTTTAAATTGCACAATTATTTTCTACGCGCATATAATAATTTAATTAAAAAAGAAGGAAACAAAATTAATGTTTATAAAACATTAAATAAAAATTGACAGCACATAATTGAACTAATTTTGTTGTCTCCAAATTTTAAATAAATAATTGTGCAATTATAAAACGAAATCATATCTGAATTGTTTACAACACAAGGTTGAATTTATTTTGTTTAGTTCGAAAAAACTAATTTGACGTAATCACTATAAATAAACATATATTTAGATATTAAACTCTCTTTCTAAAACGTGATCTGTAATTCTATATATACCAAGTTTATCATTTTAACTCTGATTCCCATTATTTCAAATAAAAAATATTATTACACAATATAGATTTTTATGTCTAAAAGGTGGGTAGTACACTATAACGAGCTTATACTGTACTATTCTTAGTTTTTAAATGCACATCCGTTATGTTGGAGCATGACATCTAGAAGTTACATAATTATCCGATTTCTCTGTAGTAAGTTTACCTTAGAATTTTATTATCTTATAATTATTTAAAAGAAATAATCACAAAATGAAAAATATAGGTGTATGTATTTTTAAATTTTTAATGAATATATAACGAAATTTCTTTTAAATATATAATGAAACTCTCTTAAATGCAGCCTGCGTAAACATGTATGAATATATTATGAACAAGAGACAAATCATAAAACTGAAAATTATTCACATTAAAAAATATAATGAGTTAATTGTGATTGAAGAATAGAATTATTTGGACATCAATACACATCATATTCTCAATTTGTTTTGGAAGCTTTCTTTGGTAACAAAATAGCCTGAATATTAGGCAAGACCCCTCCCTGGGCAATGGTTACACCACCAAGTAGTTTGTTTAACTCTTCGTCATTGCGAATGGCAAGTTGTAAATGACGTGGAATGATACGAGACTTTTTATTGTCACGAGCAGCATTTCCAGCCAATTCTAAAACCTCAGCAGCCAAATACTCTAGTACTGCAGCCATATACACAGGCGCTCCAGCTCCAACCCGCTCCGCATAATTACCCTTACGCAGAAGACGATGTATGCGACCAACTGGGAATTGAAGTCCAGCACGGGATGATCGACTTTTGGCTTTTGTTTTGCTCTTTCCACCTTTGCCACGTCCACTCATGATATTAGATCAGTATCTGAAACAAAAACATTTTGCATATACAGATTAAAAAGAAAATGATTTTAAACCACATTAAAAGAAGTTTATATTTTAATCAAGAAAATTCATTAAATTTAATGAATGTTATTAAGCAGTAAAGGATTTTATTGAGCACTAAATTTTTATAAAGTTGATTTTATTTAATGCACTGCATCACTGAAAAAATCCAACTTTTGAGTATGCTATATATATATATATATATATATATCGACATCATGTGATAGCCTCAATGTCTTTAACCTTTGCTAAACTTTTTCTTGTAACTTAGTCCCCTGCCATCCTATTGTACTGTAATTTTTATACATGTTAGAGCGATGCTTTTAGAAGGTATTTTGCAAACATTTGATGCATTTAAACCTATGTGGGATGTTATGGTCACCAAAACGTTACCCTTAAATTTCCTGGCTGAATAGGCATCATAGACTTTCAGCAGAAACTATTTGGAGTGATATGATCTAAAACTACATATATGATACCAGCAGGGTCGATTATTCTTCGAATTTGCCTGCTAATAGCGATATTTAACCTTCATACCTATATTTATTTTTTATCAGAAAAAGTCTGTGTAAATTGCTTACTCCCATATTCGACACTGCAGTTGAGTTTGAACTTGGATTAGAAAAAATTTAAAAGAATTGATTTTTGCCCAGTTCTTCGAGTTTTCTGGGTAAGTGAAGTATGCTGAGTTCGTTAAGACTATTTTTGACAACCGGTGAGTCGGTTTTCAAGGTCGAATTCCGCATTTTATACCTAAATATAGGCGTAGCACATGCGATAGCCTCATTTTAGGGCCTGTATAATGGTTAGGTAACAGAAGTACTCGTCACGTATTGACTTTTGCTTACAAAAAAGTGTATTTAGGCCGTATAAAGACATTGGAAGCTTAATTGTTCAATTTTTGTGCATTCAATTTATGTATTTTGATATATTCCATGTTTTGCAATATTTTTAGGCCTAGTGCTAGCCTCACTGAAGTTGAATGTGATATTTGAGACCAATTTTTTTGAAAGTTTCATAGTCTTTTTCAAATTATTTAAGTTTTCTGTGTGAAGGAAGCATATTGAGTTTCTGAAGACTATATATAAGAGCACTTGAGGTGATTTAATAGTTTTACACTTCAACATATATTAAAGTATATATGCATAATACTTGCGATAGCCTCATTTTATGCCTCCGCTTTCATGGCTGTGTAGGTAATACATATATACATAAATGTGGATAGGATCCTACCTCGTTTTGTTTTTTTTGTGTTCGAAAAGGTATATTAATATCATATGTCCGTATAAATGATTTTGGAATATTTTTACCAAAATACCTACATATATATCTGAATTTCTCAATATTTTATAATATTTTAATTTTTTGCGATAGCCTCTGTGTCCCATATTACAATCGGTGACATGTATAAGGTAGAGAAGCTTGTTATTATGCCAAAAGTGGTTAAACCTATATTACATGTGTATATTTTCTGCTCGGTCTGCTATATACTCACTTAAATATCTACCGTAATGTTTTTCATTTTGGTAATAAATATATTTGTAGACAGAAATTATTAAAATTGCTTTCGCCTTCGCGACTTGAAGCCAGCTTTCAAATCTCATTACGAAATTATGATAGGCCTGATGCATCTTTATTACACTATTGAATTGTGCTACTACCGAGCTCGGTGAGTTAAGCTGTTATATAGATGTTTAAATGAGGTGTATAATATTATTGCGTTTAACTCATTCATAGTTCGAAACTCTCGTTATCAATTATTATGGCTCAACAAGTATGAAAATTTCTGAATATAAATTTGTTAATTAAAGTAATAAAATTTACAAATGAGGTGCAAATATTTCTTATATCAGGATCAAATAAACTATGAAATATTTACCATCCTGCTGTTGCACAGTGATGTGCTATAAATTATTAAGATGTATAATAGGTGTAGGTCAAGTATTTTTTATCTACACCATATTGTTAATTGGAACTAAATACACTCCTGTGTCCCTAAACTGTACTAGCACTCACTAAAAATTCTATACTTGATTAATTAGCATATACAAAATTGAATATTTAAATTAGCTATAAGTTGACTTTGATTAATGGTAATTGTTAAAACATTCTACTGGGTGGTCATTTATTAATATTTGTGAAACTTTCATTTTAATAGATTTTCTATAACATAGTTGAATAATGGTAAATCAATTATCAAACTAATGACAGCTTATCAAAGAAATAAGGACATCTGGGCCACCAATCAATTTAGATTTAAAATAAATTAACAATTTATTAGAAAATTCTTACCTACTCATAAAATCTATGTAATACAAAACCATTTCTGACTTACCCATGAATTTACAGAATTATTAGGACATATCAGTACACAAGAGCTTTAATTAATTTATAACATCCTTAATGATTAAGTTCAGATAGTACTGAATAGGTAAGAGCTTTCTAATAAATTATAAATTCATTTCTAATCTGAATTGATTAGTGATCCAGTTGACCTAATTCCTTTGATAAGTCATTAATTTCTAACAACTGATTACCATTCTTCAACTATAATGTTAGTTGTACAAAATAACTACTGATCAGAAAATAGTGTAGCTACTAACTGGATATAAAATATCCTTAAAAATAATTGTCTTCTGAATATTAGTCACTCATTTTTATCTTCATACAGTCTGTGATGTGCATAATGTTAAAAGCATTTACACTTTAATTATCAAAAAATACAAAGACAACAAAATGTGTAGTTTTGCCATGCAACACATTTATGCATTAAACTGAAATTCTTCCTTATGGTTAGCTATACAAATATACAAAGTTTTAATGAATTTAGAGAAAGTCACTGGCATCATTTTAGTTTGTTTGACATGGAATGACCCTATTTTCATCTCTAATATACTCATTCAAGAAATGAGTGCTGCTATGTTTAAATTTTAACCTATTAAACAAACTCTTGAAAAATATACATAGACAGATGAGTTATGCCAATTTTTATAGTTCTGAATATTTTGATTTTAAAATCAAAAGATAAGTATGTACTTAAATTATAATAAAATTATTTATATAGGTTTCATTTATATAATATGCAAGTTTTAAATTTATATGGATTTTAAAAATTATTCATAAAATTTACTATAAACATTAAAGAAGCATAGTAGCAGTAAAATGTTGGCACTAGCTATATTTGCACAAATATGACCAATCCATTTTATATGCATTTCTGATCATTTTAGACTGCTTCAGTTGCCTCTGTTTTCGTTAATCGCAGTGATGCCTTATCAGAAACAGTCAAATTTAAGGTTGAGCAGCAAATAGAGGCGAGTGGAAGAAAAAGCATCTGCTGTCCTGTCTGTAAAAGGATGACTACATCCAGAAATTTTAAAAGGCACCTTATGTAAGCTCCATTTTACAATATTGTTCCATAACCTTGAATATAATTTAAATATTTTATCTTTACTTTTCATTTTAATTCAAATTTAAAAGTTGTCTGTTGTAATGCACTTATAATGTGGATCCTATTCGATGTTTTCAATATTGGTATTATTGATTTTGTTATTCATTAACCTCTAACTTAATTCTAGGTGAAATATCTTTAGCATTTGTAGTTAAGGGGAGTAAGTACAGCATATCTCTGTAAGGTTAAATTGTGAAATTTAATCAAAAATCAGTAAACAACATGAAATGTTCTTTTGCCTGTTCTTACTCCCATTAATAAGGAATATCAAATTTTCTAACATTTGTTTGGAAGATTTAATTTTTATTACATTGTTCTTTTATTACTTTAGAACTCACAAGCTAGAAGAGGAGCAGTTTAATTTATTGTTAAAGTGTGCCTATGTTAAGGACATTGAGAAAAAGTTCAGGAAATGTCCTGTTTGTTTTAAAGTAGTAAGTAATTTTGAAGACTAATTTTCATTGAGTCTCTTGTTGAATAATAAATAGTTTGATTGTATTTGTGCATTTTTAAAAATTTTCAGGTATCTGATATATATGGCCACAAAAGAAGGTTGCACCCTAACCAAAATTGGCATCCTGAAATTGTTGTATGTTTGTTTATTCTAATTTTTGATTAGTTCTTATCTTAAATTGGATAGTCATAGTATTATAACCATAGAGTATAATTCTCTATGGATGGCAATCTGATTCGTTTTTAAATTTATGATTACATGTATGTAAAATTGATTGATATACTAAAAAACATGCTATTAAAATTTGTATTATTATATCACTACCATTTCTTGTTATCAAGATATTTTTTGAAGTCGACCTTATTTCATAATTTAATTCCTCTATGGTTATCATTAATAAATTAAAATGATTGTATGCTTAAATTAAACGTAACCTATATTTTATCTTTTTATTCTTATTTTAAATCTCTAGGAAGAAGGCATTGATCTGGTGCAAGACCAAGCAGTCCTTGTGCTAAAGGAGAGGTACAATCTGCAAATTAAATTGCCAGAAAATAAGGTGTCCTTCCAATTTAACCGTGATGGCCAGACATTTCGGAAATTAATATCTGACATCTACTCTATCTATTTACAAAATACGTTGGGGAAAAATCTTCTGAAAGGTTCAGCGGCTTATTTGCAGCAAATCAATAATCTGTTGAATCGCCACAAACTCGTAAGTAACTATTTTTGACAGCCTGATAGTAAACTATTACTATTCATGCATTCATTAATTTATTGTACGATATCTTTAAAATATCTGTAGTGAAGTCTTCTATGATTTATTTCAATTTCATTTTTATCTATCAACAATTTGTTTCTGTAATGTAAAATTATAGCTTTATGAATGAAATTATTTGTATTCAGATCAGTTTTGGTCTTCAAAAATGTGCAGATGTAAATCAATTGCTCGACGGGCAACTATTTTCTTATCTTTTGGAGAAGCTACCTCTACAAAGCAACACCAAGGCAACAAGGTGTTCAGAATTCATGGCCTTCAGTAAGATTTTTTTAATATTAAGCAATGATAAATATAATAGCAAAATTTACTGTCTTAATTAATTATTACTATTTGTTGACTATTTAGTCGACATAATATTTTGGTACCGGAAGCATATCCCGGGTACTGATGCGAAGAAATTTTTTGATGCCCTCTCTGATGAAGATCTAAAAAAAGAGAAAGAAGCTGTGAGGGAAAGTCGAAATAGATACGAGAGGCTATCAAGGGGAGAAAGAGTGTGTATTTATCTTTTCAATTTCCATAGTATCAATTATATTTTGTATCCTTTATTGATAAATGGTTATTTATTTTGATAATTCGTTAGCTATATGTAATATAGTCAGTCCGAAAGCCTGGCGAATTAAGCGAGCTTTCTTACTGCAATTAAAATCTTAAATGGGGGCACTAATTTGTGAACCAGATTAAGTAAAGGTATCATCTTTTAAAATGATTGCTCCATAGACATTTTTAGTTCATTTAAAATAGCAGTCAAACATCAAATGGCAGACAATCTTTATGAAAGTGGAATTCATAGATATCATAGATGTTTCTTAAATGGATGGATTATTAATGACCAGAGACGAATAATCATTAGCTGTTAAACTACGTTTTGAAGTAGAGATGTATTAAAACAGACTTTTTTCTAGGGATCAAAGGCATTGGAGAAGCGCAAGACGTTACTGAAGGGCTCACAATATCGGAAAATATACTCCGAAATAGTAAAAAAAATGAACCAAAAAATGGCTCTTTTGAGAAGTAAGTTGAATTTGAAAGCCTACTTATTTTACATTCGTTTATTGAGTAACAATTTATAGTCAGCATAAAAGTAAATAAAAATAATTAAATGTTTAATATTTATGGATTTTCATGAATCCTATGATAAATTACTTAGGAGGGTGATTACTTTGTGAGTGAAGAGGCTTAGACTGCTCCTCTATTTCACCACCCTGAATAAGAGGGGTGGTGTATGTTAATAGGATTGCATTACTTTATTATTACTGAAATATAAAATTAATGCACTTTGTCTATTTAGAGTGAGAGACATGATGGCACTCGGGCTTCAAGTCTTTTGCCCTGTGAGAGGCAAGCCATATGACAATATGCGTGTCAGTCATGTTTTAAATGCCGCCGAAAAGCACAAAAAATATGTGCTTTACATAATTGACGGCACGCATAAGTCCTACTCAAAGCACGGCAAAGCGGGAATTGTGCTTGATAACCGAGTGGATTCACTCTTCCGGTTATATCTCGCGAAGCACAAGAATCACCACACCAAGAGGCTCCTCGAATTTTACAAAACCTGCGATGAGTATGCAAATGTAAATTTCGAGGAATTTGATGCATACGATCCTCAGAGAAAGATTGCAAATTGTAATCTGAAGCAGTTAGCTAATGTAATTGCAGTTTGCTATAAAAATAAATGGGATTTTACATTTGTTATGGATATATGTATTAGCCATAGCACTGAATGCTCTTCTAATCATTACAATAATAATGCTATATAGATGGTCAGCCGGTTGGAGAAAGATTATAGTCAGCTCCCGGTGTTCTCTTCAGCTGATGGCAAGCCAGTTGGTACTCTCGCTTTGGTCAGGAGAGCTTCCATGCATTGCAGGTAATATTTTACCGTCAGTTTAGCTCCATTTATATTTTTAATCAGACCAGACAGTAGCTATATTTGGATTATTCTCCAATCATTTGTAATATTTCTGTTCCAGATGTTGGGATTTACAATTGGGTCTTTCATTTGTCGATCATCGATAACCACTCGATGGAGGAAAATGGGACAAGATGGAAATTTGATGTCTGCCGCTTTACTCCACTCTAAGGAGACATCAGATTCCCATTATCTGGAAAAATATAATTCGTCTCCAGCAGGTAAATATTCTTTTCTACTGTAAGCACAGTAAATATTTTTCAAAATTATAATTCTTACAATTGGTAAGCAATTAGGTTTAGTTTCGAACTCATAGAGTTGAGGCAGATACATTAAAGAGGCGATATTTTATGGGACCAGATTTTATGTCTCTAATGGCTACTCAGGCACGCAAATCAATTTTCAGTGAAATTATTGTATGCGTTTAGGAGATATTGCATTTGAAATTGAATTCGTGCTGATGTAATAAAATCATCGATATATGTTGCGGCATTTTTGAGGTCAAATTTAAGATTTTCAATTTATTTTAGATTTTTTCCAAAAGATTATTTCAAATAATTCTACGTATGAGGAATCGTTGGATGGAGATGATAGGGACATTGTCTCATCTGACGAAGAGAATGGTCCTCGTAGTAAGACCCAGATGATTTTATTTCAATAAATATTGAATACAGCCTGTACATCTGTAGCGGAGCTTTTGACCATGACAAACTGAACAATTCTTATCAATAGTTACTCTTACATGCCTTGACTGATTTCATTAGATAAAATAGAAATTAAATAATTACATATAATAATAATAATTGTTGATTTGAACAATCAACAATAATCATACAAAAAAATGGAAAGAAAAACTGGCCAATACCGGTAACTATTGGGGTTAAGGGTGCTTGACAGGGGCAGGCTCTCTGGATCAGCCACTGAAATTTATAATTAACGTATTTTTTAAAAATCACTTTACTATAGCCAAAGTCAAGCGGGTTCTTCCCACAGCTAATGTTAGCAGTCCTCTAGGTAGTTTATGCAATTATTTATAATCTA
>JAYMFX010025675.1:1881-15392 GCA_036784945.1 Monocelis spectator
AGAGTACTTGCATATTAGAGATGAATGAAAGAGTACTTGCATATTAGAGATGAATGAAAGAGTACTTGCATATTAGAGATGAATGAAAGAGTACTTGCATATTAGAAGTGAATGAAAGAGTACTTGCATATTAGAGATGAATGAAAGAGTACTTGCATATTAGAGATGAATGAAAGAGTACTTAAGTGTCAACCCTCTAAGGTCAACCCAATTTCATCAAATTGTTGTGCATCATCTTCTTTTATTGAATGTAATGATCTTTCTTTGAACCAGAATGTAATGAAATTACCTTTCTATAATCTACTTCTTTTTCCCTATCTCCGGGCATATATTTTTCATTTATTAACCTAGTCATACCATTACGAATCATTTTAGTTGAAATCGTTTTAGATTCTAGTTGTACTACAAGAATTTCATTATCTCGATCGTATTCACAAATCCATTCGGACTTTAGGTGAAGATGGTATGCTCTCTCTGCGATATGATCATTCCAAACCTGAAAGTAATTTTCAATTTAAGAATTTAATTTACAATCAATTACAATTAGACAATTTAAAAGTATTCTAATTAATATCATCAAATGAAATTCAATTCTGATGTTTAAAGCCACTTTTTGGTTTTCTTGTTTTTCATGATATGTGATATCTTAGGAATCTCTTTCTCATTTAGATATTTGCAAAGGTAAACAAGTTATAGGTAAAACTTCTCGTAATTCGCCAACCAAAAACGGACCGGTTTGTTTGATAGTCATTGAAGAAGGGGAGGACTAAAAGTTTCTCAAAATGATCTTCACAAATAGCCTTATAATATTCCGAATGAAGACACTCCTTCTACTCAAATTCAAAAGTCGTCCAATTTAGGATTTGTAACCATTGGTTAATATAGGAGTTTTCTTCTGGCAAGGATACTGGGAGCTCTGTTGTTAAATTATTCATCAAAATAGATGACATACTGTATGTATTGCATATTCATTTCTCTAAATTCTCATTTTTTTTGGATTTGGATTTATATGGGCTGCATAAACGATTTGCCAGCGAATTTTATATCAGATGTGAACCACTTCTTTCAAACGGACACAATGATTAAATATTTTGTTTCAGAAACAACACATTATAGCTGAACTTACCACTCTATTCATGTTGGAAACGCCGTTTTTTTTGCTATCCTTGCTCGTTCATTATTTATTAAATGCAATATTTCTGCAACTACGGGAGCGTTGCCGGTAAGGTTGTGGAAGGCTTTGATGGAGCCTGAAACGGTGACCATTTTTGTAAATGAATATATGATCAAGAGGCTCTGCAAAATCATATTTAATATTCGACAATCAAATGCATTTATATTAACATTTATCCATCGTGTTCTAATTATGTCGATAAGAGTTAAATTGATAGGAATCTACGTGACTAATTGTCCAAAATGAAATTCCATAAATATTAATTGTTTAAATTCTATATTCAAACTTTTCCTTGTTGAACAAACTATGCCCATAGAAAACTCTATAGAAAATCTTCCAGAACACTTGGAATTCTTTTGATAATCTTCTAATTCTGTGGATATTCAACACGGCCTTGGAGATGAATAACTGAATGATAGAGAAGTATTCAGAATGGCTTGAATAGATTGAGAAGTATGCAGAATGTCTTGAATAGAATGGAGATGACTTTAACGATAACCTCTAAATTTATTGTACAAGATTATCTAAAAGTCTATGCATAGAGTAATATAAGGGAAAGAGGTTCAACTCTTCATATCGTTATATTGTACATAGATTTTTACACAATACCCCTATAATAGGACTGTTAAGTGACCCTCTAATTCTATGGAAATTTAGACTTCCCTTGGATACTATACAATCTCTGTATGCTCTTCGTATCCAAGGGAAGTCATTTTCCATAGAATCAGAGGGTCACTTAACAGTCCTATACTCCAGGAGTAAGTAGAGATGCTTTCAAAGATAACATCTTGAACTTTATCAATTTATAATGGTGGAGATAGGATTTTCTGATTCTTGGTAGGAACAAATCGATATCCAAATATCTACTAGCAAGAGTCGTTACTCTATGGTCTATACTCAATGTGGTATTTTGACCGTAAGAATTTAGACAGCCTTCAAAAATGTATCAATTATTATTTGTATCACTCTATCTCTATGCTGTAATGTTATTTTTCAATCATATAATTTTCGATAAAATACTATTTCAATAGATTTTATCCATGTAGTTTGAATTTTTATGGAAGGAACAGCGGGTATTAATGCTGCACAGAGATATCGTGACAATGTATAGTGATATAATAATGTTATTACCTACATCATTGATTACAGTTGGTAAACTTAAAGTGGCGGTAACAAAGTTAAACAAATCTCTACGATTAGGAGGAAAAAACCTGCTCAAATTGTCAAGCTGAGGGAAGAACCAGAGATTATTATATTAGCTATGGCGGTAGCAACTGTAAACAAAACGGAAAATTTTAAGAGTTTGATATCTCCGTAATAATATCTCTGGGAAGAACTTGCTAAGACCAAATTTTATTTTCTTACATCTCCTAATTTTCAAGAATCTTGTGACCATCTATACTTAAAGTTGAGTGACTTACTAAACAAACATTTTCCTACAAAATAAATCACCACCTCGAGTAATGACCCGCGATTTGTCACACCTCATATTAAAATCCTTCTACGAAAGAAAAATAAATTAATGCATGAGGGGTTTGTTACCAAAGCGAGGGAAATCAATGAGACAATTAGTAAACTAATCAGTAGTAGACCTGATTTTAAAGCTGCTTGACAGACAGACTTCTGATCAAAACTTTTAATGCATTCCGTTATACTTTCTGTCTTTTGCAAATTTATTTTAGTTTTTGTATGACTCTTTTACATTTGCAACACTCTTGCAACATTTTATAGTTATTTTCAAAGCGTTTGTATCACAGAGTATAGTATTTGGAAATGTGGCATGCATATTCTAACGTCTTTCGAGGGATGAGAAAGTCAGCAGCCATAAGAATATATAGCTACCAATATAAATAAATAGAAAAAGAATTATTATAAATTATCTCGAAGTTATGAAAATAATTTTATTTTGGATTTTATTTAAGATCTGCGTCTTCTACTTACTTAAAAGGATAGATCGTAAAAGTTTTACAACGTAATTGTATATTATTTTATCAAGAAGGTATTAATTTGATGCTTAAAAATCAATCTTTTCTTAATAATTTAGTTATCGAACTTTAATTTATTTGTGGTAATTTGTTTCTCATCTCATATTTTAATGAATTTGAATGTTACTTGCATAATGTCTCAATCTTTTCTGTCAGTGGTCAATGTTTTCAGAAGATCTTAAACAGTATTCCTTAATTTTTTTGATTTGTTAAGCTAATTTATAATATTGGCACTGTCCCACTATTAATATATACTGTAATTGGTAAGCTGGTAAACTGCTTTCAGTTTATGGTAAACTTAAAAGTAGGGTTTCTATACATTTACAAACAATATGACAAAATTTATACAGTTTAAATGTATATCTAATGTGTCTTGAACTTAAAATTATATTTTATAGCTCTTTTCAAGCAAATGAAAGCTTCTCAAAATGCATAAAATAGGTGAGTACAGTAGAGAAAATAGATACCACACAATACATATTAATATAAAATAAATTAAATTATCTTTACCATTTTTGGTTAAAAATGTTTCACATATTGGTTGATAAAGAAAACAATTCATTTTATTTTTTTACATATTTAATATTCCTAGCTTGAGATTGCTTACAGACTCCCTAAAAGATTTGAAGACACATCTAGAAGCTACTATTATGTGGGTAGGTTAGGAAAATTGACACTATTCTGTTATAATGATTTATTATTGCCCTAACTTAAGTATTTAAAAATAATTATGTACCTATTACAAAAAAACATCTTAAGACATTAAGTAAAGTATCTAGTTATTCTGAATGAAGAATGGCGACAAGACAAGGTAAGTTGACTTTGCGCTGTATATTAAAAGATGTATTGAAACAAAATAATGTCATAGCAAATGCTTATGTTAGTTATGCATCATTTTTTTAAATATACACCGCAAATTCAAATTCTGACTCCAAAAATCAGATTAAGGGTTTCATTGTTGTAAATTCTTGTTGTACCATATTGATCCGAATATGTTTATTTGTAGCTTAGTTACCATATATATGAAATCTTCCCCAATAATTAATGGGATGGATAGCCATGCTATATATTGGTTAGTTGAATATGGGTGATTTTTCATATCCTTCTAGAGACCCCTCTAAACCAAATGGTTTAAAATTTTGTATGCAGGAGTCTTGTCTGATACTAAGACATGAGAATTGTATAATATGTTTCAGTAGAATAATAGTTAGATTAGTTTAACACATTTGTTGCCAACTACGAGATATCTCGTAGTAGAGAAAGTCCCTGATTTTGCCATTACGAGTTAACTCGTAGTTAACCTATAGTTAAACTATACAACTTGGCACACACAAAAGAATTTTAAAAATATGTTTGGCAGCAAACGTGTTAACCAGCATTTCAGAATTCAGCCCTATAATCTATTAATATGTATATATGTATAGAAAATGGTTTCATGATGGATAACAAAATGGTTTGACAAAAAAATTTTATATTGCACATACACTATTTGTTATTTCAAAAGTTTAAGTATTTATTTTAACTAATACATTTCAACTAATGCATGGACTCTCCATAAAGTATAAAAGTGACTTATCACAATTAAACTATTTACTACCTAATCTATACACATTGATATGTTACATATTAATATAATGATGAAATGTCAATTAATTATTAAGAATTCATTTACAACAAAACTTTTTTCATTAGTAAGTAAAATACTCTTGTGACCTTTATGACTGAAGTGAGATACCATTATTCTCCTATCTAATTTATAATCATATGCTATAAATAAAATATTATTTAGCCAAATGTGCATCTTTTGCATTTGATATTAATTTCTAATAGTAAAACTTTTTGTTTCTTTAAGAAATAGGATAATTTCTTTTGTTATTTATAAGCTGACAACAATTCTCACAACAATTGTTGCATGTGTCCATAAATATTAATTTATTATATTTAAGTATTTAGTTATTATTAGCTTCTTAAATTTTTTCCTTACTCTACTTTGTAATTATGCTGAAAATAGCCAATCACTGCTTCCACTAAGGTATTATTATTATTTATTATAAAGATTATATGATTATTCTCATTAAGATTATTTTGATTGCAATTAAATTTTTAATGGTTTAATGTATAAATAATCATCTAACCATAATTAAATGAGGACTCTCTAATTAAATTCTCATATTTTTAAATTATAGACAAAATGAAAGCTCTCATCTTGATTGGTGGTTTTGGTACGAGGCTACGACCCTTGACTCTGAGCATTCCCAAACCATTGGTGGAATTTTGTAATAAACCAATGCTCCTATACCAAGTGGAGGCTCTGAAACAAGTTAGATGATCCATTTATATTTCACTTATTATGTAGTTATAGAGTCGTTTTTTTGTAGGGAATTCTTTTAATCCGTGTTTAGTTTGGAGATATTTTTTCGATCAAATTTCAGTGGTTACTATAATCTACATAATATTGATTTATTAGTATGGCTTCTGGATAAGCAAACAAGAGATTTAGATGTTCTTGGTATTGTTTTTGTTTGGATATTATTACATCTACATGCACTTTAAAGCAGAACCTATTATGCCATGTAGTATCTGTTCATCTTCCTTACAGTCAATCAGTGTTGTTATCTCCAATAGTATTTTATAATGAGATTCAAATGTTTTCATTTTAACCAGTGAGTATTATTAATATATTATCGTGAATTTTTGCATACTTCTTTGCATATGTAGGTTGGAGTGGATGAAATCATTTTTGCAGTGACTAGAAAAATGAATATTTTTGAAGATTACATCAAAGCTTATTTAGATAAGGTGAGTCTGAAAGTAAAAAATAGATTGAACTATTTTAACATAGCTTCGCATAACTCTTGAATATCATCAGAATTTGTACTTCTTATACAATTTGAAAATAAAACAATGATTTTTCTTCAATGATTGCTGCTTTAAAGCAGCAATATCTTTCTTTACATTATTTGGAAGTGGCTGTCTTTGTATAGCTAAATTTTCTATTCATTTAAACTGTTCTACTCTTCATATAATTTGCTTGTAGTATTATTGATTGTCGCTATGTTGAATCCAATTGTTGTATTATTGATTGTTTAATTGGAGCAATTATAGTGTCAAAGTATTAAGCGTGATGATTACTTTAGATTGGAGTCACGGCAGTATTTTCTTATGAAGAGCAGCCACTGGGAACCGGTGAGTTTTATGGATTTCTCCATTTTCTAATAGGAATGAATATAAACACTTGAGACTCAATTGCAGTCAATACTAGAAGAAATACCAAATTAGACAGTGTCTCGATATCCAATCATTTGCTTTGTCCTTGATTACCCTCGATTAGATGCCAAGTTAGGCAGTGTTTCGATATCCAATGATTTGTTTTGTCCTTGATTACCCTCGATTAGATGCCAAGTTAGGAAGTGTCTTGATTTCCAATCATTTGCTTTGCCCTTGATTATCCACTACCCTCGATTAGATGCCAAGTTAGGTAGTGTCTCGATTTCCAATCATTTGTTTTGTTCTTTATTACCCTCGATTAGATGCCAAATTAGGCAGTGTCTCGATATCCAATCATTTGTTTGTCCTTGATTACCCTCGATTAGATGCCAAGTTAGGCAGTGTCTCGATTTCCAATAATTTGCTTTGTCCTCCTTGATTACCCTCGATTAGATGCCAAGTTAGGCAGTGTCTCGATTTCCAATCATTTGTTTTGTCCTTGATTATTCTCGATTAGATGCCAAGTTAGGAAGTGTCTCGATTCGATATCCAATCATTTGTTTTGTCCATCATTATTTTCCTGTTTTGCTAGTTCGAAGGATGGCGTATAATCGAGGGTCGATTGTATTATAAATCGCTGTTTAATAATCCATTTAAAGCAATGCCGTCCAATTTCAGCGGGTCCTCTTGCTCTTTCTCGACATTTACTGGAAGGAGACAACGAAGAATCATTTTTCGTACTCAACAGTGATATAATCTGTAAATTTCCATTCAAGCAACTGTTAGAGTTTCACCTAAAACACGGTCATGAAGGAACTATTGCGGTAAATATTAAAAATTACTAAATTCGTTTTTCCTCACATAGCTACGCCTACTAATCAGAGCGCTGCTATTCCCTCCTTAGCGACATAGAAAAATGTCTATTTCTAAGCTGCTATTATCTTTCATCATTGCAGGTAACTCGAGTGGAAGAGCCCGCGAAATACGGCGCGGTTGTTTACGAATCAGATACTGGTCTGATCACCACATTTCAAGAGAAACCACTGGAATTTCTCTCCAATAGAATCAATGCCGGTCTCTACATATTCAGGAGAAGTATCCTCAATAGAATCGAGGTTCTTTTCCAATATTTACACATTTTAATGTTCACTTATGCGAATATTTAGCTTTTAGTGATCTGCATATCTATGATATTTGGCTAATGTTTAACATGAAAAAAATGTTTGTAGTTTTTGCATGATTTCTTAGCCCCTTGACACGTTTTCATGATTTTTCGTATCAATACGAAAATGAATATGAATATGTTTTATTAAAATTGGTTTATCCTAAATTGTACTTATTGGAGCTGAGGAAAGAATATGTGAAAGAATTGTTACAAAACGGGTTTCTTTGAGAGGCTATAACTTTTGAACTACTCTTAACCGATCGATATGAAATTTTTTCACAATATAGATGTATGAGGGGGATTGCTAAATCGAATGGTTCTCGTGTTTACAATTTATTTAGATTTTATTTTGAAAAACGGAATAAACGCCAGTCTATAAATGTAGATTTTATATTGAAAAACAGCTCATTTTCAGGGATCCTATAATACCCTGTATAGCAAATTTATAACAGCTAGTGAACTTTGGTTTTCAACTATCTATGTAACCGAATATAAGTTATATCGTGTAGATACTTTTCTGTAGAATTAAAAATCAAAAAGTTAGTTATCTGTTATAAATTTATAATAATTCAATTAAAATTTGAATTCAGCTAATCACTTTTTATTTCATTTATTTGAAGGTTTTTAAGCTAACACACTTTTTGCTATTTTTGGCTATAAAAACTATTTCAATTATTTTTGTTTTAATTCTTATGATAAAACATTTTTCTGTTATAAGAATATATTTCACAATTTATACAATAACCGTATCTAGGTCTGTCTGCGGCAAACCAACCTGCAGTGTTCACTAATATTAAGACAGACATAAAATATGAAGGTCAGTTGTATGGGATAAACACAAGCAGCTTTCACCTGGACCAAAGACTTTAAATATTTTCTTATTAAACTCATTGACGATAATCGTTAGGCTGACAATTCGATATAAAATAGTGAGCTATGGTTGGCCCAACACATCAGGTGAGAGAAGTCATCCTGATTAAGAAAGAGACTGGTTGCATTACTTGCGCGCATCACTCTAGATTTATTACTATATAGTAGTAGTCATAGATATCAGACGTTTTTTGTTTTATTGCACACAAAAAAAATCAGATTTCTATGGTAGTAGTGAAGCCATTTATGGCATCGATATTACAGAGCTGAGCTGCATATTTATGATTTAGCTAATATTTAACAGATATTTAGTTTTGAATGTGGTTTATTTGTCTCATATCGATCTGTTACTTACGGTATTGAATCATGCTATTATTCTAAATTTATTTTATGATTGTATTTCGAGTATGTAGTGATCAGATTAATTGAGACTGTGCAATATCAAATTACCCAATTCTCTTTCAGGTTATTCCCACTTCCATTGAGAAAGAAACTTTTCCCGCAATGGTGGAAGCTGGAGAGCTCTACTGCACTGAAATAGACGGTGAGAGTTTTCCTTCTTTACACTTGTCAGTTTTAATCTTGGATCCAATATAAATCCGATTCATAACAAAGATTTTGTATTTATTAAAATTTACTACTTATATTCTAAATAAGTAGTAGTGGTATAAGAATTTTCTAAAATGATAATACATAATTACAATTCTTTATTGTGGTTTATTTCTCTTCAGGTTACTGGATGGATATTGGTGAACCGCGCGACTTTTTAACTGGCATGTGTCTCCATCTGGGATTTCTGTATCAATCGAAAAAAACTGAATTGTTTTCCGGTCCCCAAATAATGGGAAATGTCCTAATTGTGAGTTTTGAGTTCTCCTAAAAACGGGTTATGTATCTTCTTAAATTCGGTATGGATTCGTAAAATTTACGTTAATCGAGGAATCAAATTATTGTTTCTTCTAACCATACTACTACTGAAAAGTAGTATTTTTTTAATTTTAGAATAAATTTATTTTAACGAATCATTTGTTAATCCAAACATATCCAGTAGAAATATGGGTGGCCATAAATATTCTAGCATCTCTTCTAATATTTAGGATCCCACAGCGGTGATTGGGAATGATTGTCGAATAGGACCCAACGTTGTCATTGGTCCCGGAGTTGTCATAGAAGACGGAGTACGAATCCGCAGGTCCACGATTTTAAAGAAGGCTCGCATCTGCTCGCATGCGTGGATGGACTCGTGTATAGTCGGCTGGGAGAGTAAAGTCGGTAGATGGGTCCGTTTGTCATTTATTTGAATGAAAATATTGGATGATTTAGAGGGTCTTAAAGATGTCAGTTATGTTGTTGCTTCTCCCTTGTGATTGCAGGCTCGCTTGGAAAATACCAGTGTTCTTGGTGAGGATGTCCAAGTAACTGACGAAGTGTTCCTGAATGGTGCCCTGGTTCTTCCGCACAAGAGTATCACAGACTCGGTACCGGAGCCTGCTATCATCATGTAGACCTTGAATTGAGACTATGCATATATAAGTATATTCAGACTATCTCTCTCTCTCTCTCTCTCTCTCTCTCTCTCTCCATGACTGTGCACTCTCTGCTTCTCTGAATATTTAGTTGTAGACTGAATGAATGAATCAATGCTTGTTCACTAAATACGACACAAAATTTCTAACCAGATGTTTAAGATTCTCATTCTTCTGTTTCCCCGTAAAATGATTAAATTTGTTTAATATTCAGAGACTTTTCCGGAGAGTTTATTTCCGTTTCAATTCCGGTAGCATTGAAGTTCATTTTGACATTAAAGCAATCACTTGACGCCATCGGTTTTTGCATTAACAACTTTTAAAATGAGATGTTTATGTTAGTAAGACTATAGAATTCTAAAGGGAATAAAGAAGATATAACTTACTATTTTCTTGTAATTTTCCCTTCTTTATTTCGCTCTCGTGGTAGGCACAAAAGTATGCACACAGTCTACCACAATGCCTTCAATTATAGTGAGAACAATTTGTATTCCTGACTGATTACACAACCATCGTTGCATTCTTGTTAAAGCTCAAATTATCTCTCTACCTGTAAAATGGAAGTCTGCGTATATCTCTCTCAACTGGTTTTTACACTTGTTTAGTTATGATTTTAGAGTAACTTCGCTTTTCATACTGAGTGTAATAGTTAGTTAAAGTGATCAGTACCAGATTTGACTGTATTTCTATCAATTCCTTTTGAAGAAATTGATTGCTTTGATGAATATGTCAAGCCATTGGTAGTTCTTTGCACCAATATTATTTTATCTTCCAGAGTAGTCATTATACATAGATCAGATTATAATCAGAAGATAGAAGCGTAGACAGAAATTGGAAGGTCCGATCTCTATGTTAGAACCTGATAGGCAATAGTCTAATGTCATTCTCCGTGTTAAAAGTTACCTAACTGTCTCCGTTAGAATCTCCGTATTGTATGATAATTCGTATTTTGGGCTGACTATTAACTTCACACATAATGTTGAATTCTAGTGCTGTTGATCATACTACATATTTTATTAATAATATTAACCAACATTGTTTATGTAATATTCAATTTAATAGAGTTGATGTGTGTTTGATTTTCCAATGCATAGATAGCTAGATCATGATTTCTATTTGAATCTCTATGATTTGTTTATTTTAATACACGAATTTGTATTTTATAATTCTCTTTTTGCCATTAGCTACTGGAAAAAGCTTTGGCAAAGCTTTATATTTTAACATAATAAACCTCATAATAATAATTCCCATAATCTTTCTATAGAAAAATAAATCGCGGATACCTTTTTCAATAACAATATGGGTGTGTGTGTTTAAACCAATGAAATTTGCGAAATATGAGCTGTACACGTCTTCTATGTATATATATTTTAAATAAATTTGTTAAAAAACAATCTTACCACACAGAACTGAATGAGTCGTATTAATGCACTTCACGCTGATGCTAAGAGCATAAATATTGCTTCTACATTTTCGAATAATAATAATAATAATAAACTTTATTTGGGTAATAAAAATGATTTACAAATCCGTCATAATAATTTTACTCAGCTATCTAGGACATATTTATATTCTTATATTTAATAAATATTTGCTTGTAAATTGAATATTTCACTTATCACGAAAAATAGAAATAGTAGATTTTAATCGATTAATCAACAACAAACACATCTTTAAATATAATTCAATACGAAATAAGAGTTTGCAAATAAAAATTATAATATATGCGAGTGACTCATTCAAGCTCACGGTGTTCTGTGTCACCTCGTATACCTACCAAAACACTTCCCGCAAAAGAAGAAACCCGCAAAAGCTCCTGTTCTCGACTTTTATAGAGGATCTATAATAGGACCGCGCCACATGGTGTTATTCCGACTTTGTTTGCATTTTTCATGGCATCCAGGCAAACCTTTGATATTCCGAATTCATTATCAGCAATAATGTTCCCTGATTTCTTTAGAAGATCAGACCCTAGATACAAATCCTGGAGAAATGAACTCGGGATCCTATCATTTTTTCTGACCAATTCACGAGCACTCGAATTTCTTCAAATGATTTAAACACTAGTTGGAGCCCTTAAATTATGCTTTTCTTTAAGCCGGCTTCTAAATAATTTTATGTTGCTTTCTTAAAAGTAAGGGCAAATTCATAGTCTACTGACTGTGTTCTGCCTCCGTCATGAAGGAAAACCTTGAATTATTTGGGGTGTTATATTATGTAGTAGATATCAATATTTTCAGTCCAATAGTCAAAATCATTAGCTGCTAATAATTCGTTATTACAGTCAGCCAGAATGAATTGATATGATCCGAGGTTTATAACCCTATATATCAAAATTTATTTGAATAATTTTTCAATGTTGTTGTACTCTTATAATAAATATTCTTCATTGTCGCCGTTTGAAATAAGTTGTATTTGGTGGTTTCACTCTAATTCACGGTGTTCATTACCTCCACTTAAAGCGAAAAATTTGCCTGAGAAAAAGAATAATATGTATAAATCATAATACGTGAATAAGTGTTTATTTAAACAAATGGTAATCAGAAAAGTTAACATCAAGTTTTGAGGTTATAGTGTATAGTCAAAAATGGTATGAAGGAAGAAGCATGTCTACAGTGTTAACAGTCAAAAAACTGTCATTCAATAAAATACTTTTATTATTATTACATGGTAGATGAGTGAGGCATATTGAGACAGCGCCAACTCGGTAGAAAGTTTGGTATCTTGGAGTGCAAAATGTGTTGTTGATTGGAAAGAGCAGCAGAGAATAGATTCTTAGATATAGAAATAACCGGCGTTCGTCGGGATCAGATAGACACTGTTTTGAGCAGTTAGGTCCGCATATAATTTTATGTGCACGATTGATGGTTTTCCTTATAGGTTTATCATCTTTCACCGCGATAGATCCTACAAGTCAAAATGCGATTGAATCTGAGATATATGAAGTGCGATCAGGGATTTGGTAGTCAGAATTTCGTGGCGCGATGCGAAATTCTAAAGTTGAAATAGGACTGTTAAGTGCCCTCCAATTCTATGGAAATTTAGACTTCCCTTGGATACTACCTAATCTCTGTATATGCTCTGTATGCTCTTTGTATCCAAGCTTTTCCCTGTTCAATATGGGGGAAGTGACACGAGGAGACAAAAAATATTTTGAGTTGCGCTGTGTGTAATAGCGCATGGTAAAAAAATTTTCTTTCTGGGAAGTAATTTTCCATAGAATTAGAGGGTCACTTAACAGTCCTATTAGTTCAACTTTCTGGCGAAATGTCATAGAAAATAAGTCAAGGGTAGGGTAACAAAATGACAATAACTATATGAATCTTAATTGAGTAAATCATCTATTTTATTATCCTTTTGATATTGTCTTGAAATCTTATATACATTTTTGAATAAAATATATATCTTTAAATTTTCGCGTCGCGTCGCCCCCAGTGTGAATTGGAAAGCAAAATTTCGCTTTAAAAAATTCGCTTCGCTTTCGTGTCGCCCGCAGTGTGAATAGGCCTTTAATAGGACTGTTAAGTGACCCTCTAATTCTATGGAAAATGACTTCCCTTGGATACGAAGAGCATACAGAGATT
>JAYMFX010025786.1:0-15391 GCA_036784945.1 Monocelis spectator
AATCAGACTAGGCGTTCAGGAGTGACGTCAATTTGTAATTGATGGTTTTATAATGGCGGAGATAGGAAATTGTGCGCCTTGGTAGATCAAAAGCAGCGATATGCGTTTCTGTATTTTAGAGAGTGAACTCTCTTGGTATTAATACTCTATGGTTTGAACTATGTCCTCACCTGTCGTCTTCTGCTCAGTTTCATTATATTCTTCAATTTTAGAACATTCCACATTGAATTAAAGAATCCACATGTGATCCAAAAGGATCAAGTCCACGTGGCTGTAATTACTAAAGGACCAGATGGATTTGCTTTAAATTCAAATTTTGAGAATCGACAGAAATCCTGGTATCACTTATCACTCGGTCTCGTAATCTGTAAGCTCCATTACAATATCTATAGAGCATACAGTTTCAGGTATCTATCTCCATGGTTTCACGCTGGTTTATGATTCTGAAGTACTTCAAGGATGTCCACGACCGAAGAATTTTGGGATAGAAAGTTAAAACATTCGTGTAAAACAAAATTGTAATCTTGTTAACTACTGAAGAAAAGAGTCCATCTAGCGAGAGGACGTCAGCGTTTCCTTGAGATTCGTGGGATTACTCCAGGGATTCGTGGCGGATTGGGTGACTAAAGTAGTCTGTTGAGATTAGAGGTCTTTGTCCCGTTCAGGACTAGAATTCTGCGTGTGTAGTACCATCTTTGAGCGATTAGATTAACAGAGTGAAGCTTCACATCCGTGTCTCATGACAGAGATCAATCAGGGATGTTGAACGATTGACTCGTGTCGTCAGGTCTATGTGCTTCTTTAACCACTGATGTTGAAGAAAGCATTGAGGTTTTCTTGAAAAGCCATGGAGAGTTTGTGCAGACGCCTCTCTTTCAGAGAAAAGAGTCTCTTTCTATTTATTTATACTTAGTATAGCATATTGTTTGTTATGATAATGGTCCTAATAGTATTTCAGTGTTTGTTGTTGTCGTCTTCAGCTCACTTTGCCGCTATTGTTCCTCGTGGTCTGCTTATATTCTTCCCATCTTATACTCTTATGAAAATGTGTATGGATTATTGGCAAGTGAGTTCAAAATCTCAATTATTAATTAGCATAATATTAGAGTAGCTCAGTGGGTAGCATGTACGAGTATTGATAACAAAATCGTGGTTAAATCCAAAATCTATATCTCATTGTAGCAGATTTATGCGTTGATTTATTTCAGAGTGATGACATCTATAGTCGAATCGTTCAATATAAACAGGTCGTGGTAGAGCCAAGAGATAAACTGTTATTCAATCAGGTATTTGTTTAATTTCATTGGAACAGAATCAAAGTTAAACATTATTACTACTTGATGTGTAATCCGATACAACAATCTGAAGTTTTTATTTATTCTACAGACAATTGCAGAATATCAACAGAAAGTTCACGATCCTAATATTTCTGGCGGCGCAGTTCTCTTTGCGGTGGCAAGAGGTAAGGCCAGTGAGGGGCTAGACCTTTCTGATCATAGTGGACGAGGCGTGGTCATTGTTGGCATGCCATTTCCTCCCGCCGTCGATCCAAAGGTGAAGTTAAAGATGGCTTATTTGGACGAACGTAAGTGCTGCATAAGTGGTAGCATGTGGTACAAGCAGCAAGCATGGAAGGCCATCAATCAAGCCGTTGGCCGGTGAGTCATTATCAATTTATCTTTATAATCACTAAATACTACTGATATTTCAAGAAAGTAGTATTTATATGCAAACTGTCTACAAATCTACAAGGAAATTTTGTCTATTATAGAGTTATTCGACATCACAGAGATTATGGCGCCGTTTTACTTTGCGATGAGCGATTTGGCTCTTCTGAATCGCTTGCGAATTTGCCAGTGTGGTTACAGCAATCCTCAAAAGTTTATCCAAGATTTCAAGGAGTGATTCCTGATCTTAGAGGCTTTTTCCAAGAAGTGGATAAAAAGGTATTTATTTGTTTGTTTTTGCCATATCATAATATGGAGACATCTATAGATCTATTTTTCGGTTGCTAAAGCAGTCGCTACTGCCTAGCAACGGCTTAAAAAGATTTTTTTAGAAGTTTTCAACTCAAATTTTAACATTAAGGATCTCTAAAGGTTGGTAGTCAGAATTCTGTTTACTATAGTTTTGTTTCTTGTTGCTCTGGGCATCAAGATTGCCAAGTAATCGGCCAGCTTCGCATTGATTGATTTCAGTATCCCTGCGTGCCTATCGAAAAGTTCAATCGAGGTCAGAGCTCCACATCACCTTCCTGCTTCCCCTCACTCAGCCAGTTGAAGTCCTCCGCCGCTCCAACTAAGAAAACAAACGACGATGCCAAATCTTTGAAGCGAACGATGGGGCATTTTCCCCCTGCTGCTTTCAATGAGACATTTTCTCCCAGTTTGAAGAGACAAGCAGTCAGTGATGAACAGTGCCTACAGGCCTACCGCACAATCACAGCTCGACAGAAAACCATTGTCGGCAATACTGACCTGATGTCACTGCTCAATTCGAACGAAGGGGTAAAGAATTTGTTAAGCTTTCGGTTTAATTGCATATCTACGCTATGATTTAGGGGCAATATTATTGCGTCAAAAATATCGATGAGGGAGCCGTAGTATATTCAAGCTGATGTGAAATTGAGATGAGTACTGAGTTTTTGCATTTCACAATTCGATATTTTTTAAATACTGTCGTAAATGAAAAGCTACTGTTCCCTCACAATCGCTTAGATATCTATATATTCGACTTTGTGTGTTTGTTCCTTGTTATAGAATTAGAGTGTATTTGCTCGCGATCTAATTTCCACGTCAATTTTATTTCAACATTGGTCATCACGGGTTTTACTTGCTAATAGTTTTTAGATATTCCTATACTATAACTATGTCTGTTCAAATATTTCGATTTTCTAAAAATGGATTGTTTCAATATTTGGATTCAATATCTTTTCATTTTATTTTCCATTCGGCAATAAATTACCCTCCATTACCCTACATAATGGACAAGGAAGCTAAAAGCTTTGTCAACTATCAGCATGGCATTTCAGAAATTTCAGAATTGTTTTAATTAGATTTCTATTTACAATTGCAATAAATATTTCATTTTAGCGAGTCGATACGTTAATGCGGGCTTCGTAGGTCGACACTTATATAAACATTTTGTTATTGAACTGTTGAATGAATTATTATGTTCTCGTTTAGGATGGCGCCGCAGCTTGTCATCTTGGTGATAGCAGTACTCCCCTACTGCCCATAGCGAATAGTAAATATGCGGATTTAGAGCTCAGACTGAAGAAGGCTGCCGTAAAAGCAAAACGTATTCGTATTATTGAGGCGGTCAATAAGGCGGTGCCTATGGATAACAACAACAGGGCGGCCAATTATTTGTCCAAAGTGAGGGAACTTCTTAAAGAGGATATTGGGAAATATCACGAGTCGGTTCGTGATTATAAAGTCTCTGGTGATGTGGAAATATTTTTCAAGCATGTGGTACAATTATTCATGCCGAGGGATTCTCCTGGACTCATAGCGGGTATTTAATGATGATGCTTCTAACCATTTAGCAAAATAACAAATTCGGATGGGACTCTGGCGGAGAATATTACAAACTAATCGATATATCAATTGATTGATTTTAGATCTATATGAATTTGTTCGTCCAATCGATCAGGCTAAATTTCAAAAATTATGCTTCGAACTAACTGGGTTAAAATGTGAAACTTCACATTCCTCAGTTAGCAAAGACAATAATTCTTCCACAATAAAGAGTCAAGCAACGGCTGCATCATCAGGTTTGGAATTAGCGCCGTCAGAAGAAAGCAAAACGCCGTCGGTGTCATCCATAGTAGTGGATGGTGAGAATATCAGCTGTTTATCCTGTAGAAGAACTCCTCCTCCCTGTCCACTGGCTGCTCCCTGCAAGCATGTCTGCTGTTTTACTTGCTGGAGGAAGATCATTGAGAAAGTAAAATTATGAAATTGTCGTTTTATAAAGAATTGTCTAGATGATAGTTTGATCGCACAGTTATCAATTATATTGTGTTACCTTTTAGGGAAATAGACGTTGTCCAAAGTGTAAAACAATGACTAGGAGAAGAGACTTGGTCAAATTGGTGGTCAATTGAATTTCTGAATGTGTCATTGCATTTATTAATTAGTTCATGATTTTATTCTGTGATTGTATATGTATGTATTTTGATTTACCTAAACGAATTCATATTTATAATTTTGTTCTTGTACTAATGAATCACAAAACTATCTTCAATAAACGGAAAACTTTTTTATGAAAATAATTTTGACATATCCTGCTCTTTCTGTAAAAGAATTATTAAAAACAAGTATCTAAATATGTAAATTCAGTATACTCGAGATAAACGTCACGAGCCAAGCCAAAAAGTTACCAATTATCCGATATGGTTTTTTTAAATAATCTCACCGTTAGTTCGAGATGTTTGTATCGATTTATATATGCATTTACGCAATAGGATATCGAAATGTAGTGGAATCTACAGTATCGCGATTAATTGATTTTCAATTCTGGCTGTTTTAGGTCGTCCAGAACCTTCTTTGTGTGAAATAATATACATTCATCTTGGTTGTTACTGGCAATCTGCCTTTCTCCTTCTCTACTCAAGGAGTGTCACTGATTGAATAATGATTAAAGTTGATCAGCTATGCATTGAACCAATTAACGCTCATACTTATTCTCTAACTCTAGAAGAGTAACGGAATGGATTCTTCACCCCCACGCTGCTGTTAGAAGCCTGTGGGTTTCTGCAGCACTATAACGTTATTCTTTGTCAAAGTAAAAAATAACTGGCTTTATTCTGTCAACCAGGGTTTTCAATAAGCAACAATCCTATTTACCTCAAATAACCATAATAAAATAGACAGCGTATCATTAGAATGAGTTGTTACCCAGCTTTAAAATCCCAATGCTTTTCTTTAATTATCAGGAGCATGTGAGTGTCATTGGAGGTGATGAATTAACATGAATAAAGTTTATTTTGCAAATGAGCAGAAATCAAAATATGAATACAAGGTGATTCTATAGATTTCATACATTGGATCAATAATCGAGTAGCATTTTGTAGTGCCCATAGAGATGTAATGAATACAAGGCGATCTCAGACATTCTCATTGAGGGGACAAGTAAAAACATGATTGAAATCCTAATATCTATGAATATTTGAAAATGAAATTTCTTTAATTATAAATTTATATTACTTTTACTAAATGACATAAGAAGCTATCCAACGATTGACAATATGGACTTCGTTCGAGCTTCAGCTATCCTATATCAATCTGTGGTTGAGGATTTCTTCATCTTACAAATTTTCATTTTGTAACCCTCAAAATTTATGGAATTGGAATTATGGATATTATAAAGAATAGATATCAGAACAAAACAAATATCCCGAGTTCACAACCTAATCCATTTTTGTCCGGCTTGAGAATCTTGAGATTTGAAAACCTAAATTGTATCTACTTTTGCCTATCTGAGTATTAATAACTGCGTCTAAAATGTTTATCTGAATGTATTTATCATTTATAAGATATAGCATATAGTAGTCAAAAACACAAATATTCAAATAAAAATTATTTTATCTCAAATATCAAGCTTTTTCAGCGATTCATTTACAAAGTTCCTTAAATGTCAGCAATTGTGGCTCAGTATTTGAGTGTGACTTAGTATTTGAGTGTGGCTCAGTATTTGAGTTGATTTGATTATTGATTTGCAATGACATGCCCAACACTGATTGTTTACCATATTGCAGCTTCTTCTTAATTGAATGGCTGCTGATCAAAGCAAACTGCTGCAGAACCTCCAGTATTGAGATGATGCTGGCCCCAATCCACAGTCCTGAAAGTTTATTAAAACATCATAATTACGTAGGCAATTACGCAATCGGGAAGAATTAAATACTTTATAAAACAAGTTACGCATCCGTAACTTTTGTTAGTCAACCATCAGCAATTGACACATACGTTTGAATAGTGATGACGTCATTGCGCTGGAGACAGCCATTACATTTCTATATCTGCAAAATTGACTGAAGAATACTCTGAAATGATCTAAGCATGAATAACCTACATATGAATAAGAGGGAAACCATAGACATTAATAGAAAAAATATCCTGAAAGGCAATATTTAATGTCTATGAGTCATATCATATCATCATTTTCTTACTTACTGATTAGAGTCGATTTTGATTGACAGTTGGTTAATTGCTGATTAATCCAGTTTCTGTGGATGAAGCCTATGAAACTATGAAGAACTGCAAGAATATTGGATCCCTATAAGATCTCTATGATTGGATCCATAGAGCTAGATTACTTTAGGATTACAGCAACTCGACTGCGATTACGATTTCTATGATTGGATTGGATCGTCAGCCAATGAAAAATTAGCTTTTTAGGGAATAGCTACAAATGTTACAACTACAGCCAACTACGTATATTGCAGGTAAAAATATGCGACAGGGTTTTAAACGATAAGCCGCACTTACCAATTACGCCTCCAATATCAGACATAAGTGTTGGTAACTCGTATGCAAACTCTTCTATCACATTAGCTACATCCGTAGATCGAGCATAAATTTCTACTTTCAAGAATGCGCTACCAATGCTTCTGACATCTTCAAAATCAGTCTTTAACAACGCCTGGTCTAAAGATTCGGTCGTTAAATTCTCTCTCATGGCAAGCTGTTTAGCTTTTAATAGATAGCTTTTGATTTCATCTTTTGGTATGTCCACATCTGGCCAATAAGGGACTGATACGAATGAGTCATAGTTCATATCGACACATTTGACCAGGCAATTCGGCCCACTTGCAGATTGTTTCATCAGTTTGGTTAACTTATCGAAGCAGCGAATCCTCTCAATAATCTGATTTTTATCGACTTCTTTTAATAATTCGAATATTTTTCCTGAATGCTTGAACATAATATCGGTTTTATTTCTCACAAAATAAGTTGTGTTTACCATGAACATATGCGGGATTGAGTGGCACATGGAATAATTCTACAATAAAAAAGAAGCGTCAGGTAATAAAAAAGTTTTTTTAAAAAAATCTCTAAACCAATAAAGGCGCTTTATTTCCATACTGCTAAGGTATAAATCAACTGTAACTATAGCAACGAATGTTTGGATTCAGTAGAGACGTCACCACTATTCTAGCGTATAAGAAAGCATCTGAAAATATATGGTCTGTTCTTTTAATCTCTGAGCACAGCAAACATCATTAATGAACATCATACGAGAATGTTAGCTGGAGAAGCATGGGTGACCAAAACTAAAAGAAATGCATCATATAGACTGAAGAGAATACCAAAGAAAACACTGAATAGAGGACTGAAGAGACTACAAAAGAGAACATTAAAAGAACACCGAAGAGAGGGCTGATACAACACTAAAGAGAACATCGAAGAGAAAACTTGAAGAATTAAAATGAAAGTTGTTACTTTCGTGTTAATGTATTTATTCTACCATTCTGTGTGCAGTTTAGTTTATTTAAGAAAGTTTAGTGAAAATTCTTCAGTTTTTTTATAAGAACTTACTCGAAACTTATAATCCACTGGTAGATTTTCAGAGAGACAGGAGCATTTCCTGATGAAGTTCTCCTGGTGTGTTCTACTTCTGCAGTCTATCTGAGTATCTTTATTGAATTGGTAATGATTAGAGGATAAACCTTTCGTAGCAAACCTTACATAACCCTTATTTGTGACACAGGGGTGTACTGATGTATTCTTCCTTATTGTTCTTTTCATCTGAAGTTTCGTTTAAAAAACATCAATTCTTGTTTTATCAAATTAAAAACTAAAATCATCATGATGACATTGCAAAAAGCATAAACAAATTTCCCATTCATTTCTCTACTCGCAAAGATGAGCTCAGAATGCAAAACTTATTCACACCAGAGAGATAGTTATGTTTCCTATATCCATCCTTCCATTGCATAAAATGAAGTAAATAACGGCTACATTGATACAACAACACAGATTTGTTTCATATTATACCGAAGAAATGTTATGATATCACTGTTGATCCAATAAGTTGGTATGAAGGAACCTGGGAGGACGTGATCTGGACTCTGAATGATCTTCTTGAACAATTTGACATTACAATTTGAGCTATGCTGACATTATGATGTTTTTCGACCAGCTTTGACTAGATGAGCGGAAGATTTCGTGGCGTGTATCGATTTCTATATTTTGATCGAAAGTGACATCCAGTATATTGAACTTGATGACTCGGGTGATGGTTCCAGGACGTGTTGGTCCTTTGCATCGAGGTCTTTTAAAGATTATTTCTCCACTTTTAATGTGATTCAGTTTGAGGTTCTGAGAATTTTCTAAGGTAAGTAGTTGCTTTTGTGGATGGTTTGAAACTTTGGGTTAATTGTTGAGTTCTATCTATTTTAGTCGAGTTTCAGTCAATTTGTTCATTTAGTCCCTCGAGATGAAACTGCTTTTCATATTTCAGTTCCATTTGAAAGCGTTATACAGGTTTTTTTGAGATAGTAGAATTTTGTGTCATATTCATATAAAAAGAATTATAAGAATGAAACAAATGTTGTTTTCTTACTTGAAGAGCTACAGTTGTTTTTCTATCAACCTGCGCTTGTATAACATAGCCCATGTAATCTGGGCGGTGCTGGGCTGATTGTAAAGTTATCATCACCCCGGTGAAATAGGAGAGAAATTCTGTAACTGATTTCCAATACCAATTATTTCTGCCAACGTATAGAATGAGTTCCAATCTGAACATAAACAGTTGATATCATATAGAGTAATAATACCAAGAGAGTTACTGCAAAGATAATAGATTAGGGATCTCTAAAATACATAAACGCATATCGCTGGTCTTGTCCCACATTTACAAATCTTTAGAAAGTGCTCTTTTGGTATTTCTGTAGGGGAAAGAATTTAAAACACATTTAAAACTTTTGGTCGAATTACTTACCCTCCTTCACGACCAGTTTGATAAACGTCTGGATTTTGGGGGACAAATGTCATGCATTTAAAATGAAACGGATCGAAAAATGTGGAGAAATTTTTGAAGGAACAGAGCTCTCCTCGATATGTGCAGTAGACAACCATATCGTGCGGTTCATAAAACACATCCTTATCAATCAATAGTGGTCGAGCTGACAAACGACTGCGGATTGGATATTCTTTGTAATCGCTCTCTTCCGATATGATTTTCCAAAATATATTGGCATTTCGTTCTAATTCTTTGAATCTGGGAATTAAAATCAATTATAAATGAATTCAAATGGTCTTTTATATATAATAGATCATTATGATATTTCTTGCTTTAGTAAAGGTAAGAACATAAAGCTATTAGAGAGAAAGAGAAAACAACTCTTCTGATGGCATTATTTAATTATATAATAGCATTCACAGAACTCACGTGGTAAATGTTGAGTTTATTCGGAATACCTTGTCGGAGATTTTCAGTTTATTAAATGGTGTGGATGGACAAATAGAAACGCGAGGAAATTTGAACGACTGGTTGTAAATAAATTTAGTGATCACAGGATAAGAGAAGTATTTAAGAAGAAGGAATGTCAAGTGCAACCCAATTGCACCAAAAGTGAATGCAAATATGGCGACCCAGATAAGTCTGACTGATAAAGATGTAATCGTAAATTTTTGGAATTTTAAATTTCTCATTTTGTTACTAATAGTTAATATAAATGAATTATTGAATTCTCAGCAAGATTCAATTTATAGAAAATAGAAAACAGTTTTACTGTACTTTTATTGGACGACATAAACTAATCAGAAGAACGTATAGAATTGTTCTCATTTGAAAATATCTAACATTTGTATTTGGTATTGTACGAATGACGAATAAATATTCATTGAACATGGTCATGAAATTCGCCACTAAATTTCCCAAAGATTTGCCCGCTACAACTTCTATATTACAGGACGAGAACTCCAAATAAAAATGAGCCTTCGTCAATGATTCGATTGACAATGATTATAACTCAAACTTTGTAAGGAAAGATTTCCAAGTCTAAATCCCATCATCTTGAACCCGGTGCTTGTAGATTCGATTAGTTTGACTCATGGATCAACATGACAATTCAAAAGACTGAATGAAAAGATAGTTCGCAATAGTTCGTATAAAGGTTTATAAAGGTGTTTGATTGGTCAAGAATAGTTCTTCTAAATTTTATCAAAGTTAGAAAAGTACAAACGTTTTAATTGGACCATAGTTAATCTAGGAGATACATACAGAAGGTTATACAGAAAGTCTCGCGCAGAAACTGAATTAAGAAATTTTGAATTAAATAGGTATATATATTAACACTCTTTTATTTTTGTATTGATTTAAATATTCTGTATTTGATCTAATATTTCCAATTGAATAAGTTTTTATGAATAACTTATGTTCAACTGGTTTTTTTTTATATTAAATTGAATTTGAATTGAATTTTTTGGTGAGCGAATAGAACTTTTATTAATTCGTCGTCATAAACAATTTCGTTAGCGGATGTTTCAAATGTTTTAAATTTTAATTAAAAGCTAGAAGTAATTGACTTTTTCATAAATATTTACTAATATTTATGACTCAGTCAATTTTAATACAAGGTATATTATTTTTTTATTACATTTTTATCAAGATTTGTATAGATTATCCCTAATAGTTTATCAAATTTCTTAAAACTAACCAAAAATTGTAGTAATTTAACATTTTGACAATATTATGTTCATATTTTTTATATCTAGATTAATTAAATAGAGTCATAAATGTTAACTTTTTCATATTCCTGTTAGTTTCTATATTCTTCAAGAAATCCTGTCTCTATACTGACTTATAATTTTACTATTTGTTAACACAGTGTTAATAATCATCATCATGGACACATATTTTTTCATATCATATTTTATTCTCAATGTTATTATGAGAATTTATGCATAGGAACCTAATTGATCAAGCCCATAGCTGATAGCCATGGGTTGCAAACACACTTTCACTAAATCTGAGGTCGACTTTGTGTATTCTTTTTTTCTAAGACATTGTTTACTTATTTACTTAACTAATAAATTCCTCATTTTACAGCTAATAATTAGGCCAATATCTACTAAAATTATATGATATATCATTCATATTTTTGTCCTTGATCTTGGAAATTCAGAATCATCTTTATGTAGACAGCTATTGATATGAAGAGTATGTATGATGTAGTTCATGCCACATTTTAGTAAAAATAGAATTAAGAAGTCACTGTCTGTATCATACTGCTTTAGAAAGGTTTGAATCCCCCATTATTGAAAAAATCAATCCAAAAGGTAAAAAATAAAATATTAGTGAAAACTAGAAAAATAACAATTCTTAAGACACAATATAATACAAATAAAACCATAAATTGTCTAAAACTTATAGATTTTATATAAAGTGATCGGAAATATTTTAATTTTGAAATATGCATAGGTATGAGGAGAATGTTTTATAAGGCATATTATCTGTATCTTAAAAGTTTATAGTTGTAGTTTATAATTTGTAAATAATTTTACTTATTTAATTATTACTGTAGTTGGACAATGTGGAAATCAAATTGGCAGCAGATTTTGGGACCTAGCTCTTAGAGAGCATGCAACTGTTAATCAGGTACAAAAATTATCATTGGATTATTTATGCTGTTAAATATTAAAACATGTAATCATACATTATCTAAACATATCTAGAAAATATTTGCTTTAAAAATCTCCAAATTTCTGTAATATTTTTTAATGTTTATTATTTCTTAATCAATTTGGGCTTAAAATCTTATTGAGACTTTGAAAGACTACTTGAGTGTCAAAAGAATCATCAAATTACTAAAAACTCTTGACTATAAAATGCATCACAAAATAGCATACAACTTCATTAAGTATTCCAATAATTTATTGATTTCATTTTAGAAAGGCTTGTATGATTCTTCTCTTTCAACCTTTTTTGCTAATGGAAATAATGAGACAGAGAGAAACCTCAAACAGCAAGTTTCCAGACTGAAAGCAAGAGTAGAAATATATGAATTTCATTTAAATTAATATTGTTGATTAGGATAATCAATTGATAAATAAAAAATCCATGCTTGATTATATATATAATTACGAAACCAAAAGTAACACTTCTTAAAAATTACCTTGTAAAGGAATGGCTAACCAAACTAAATCCCCAAAAAATAACTTCATATCTCTGGTTTTTCCAAAAAGTTCATTTTTATGCAATTGCAATTAAAAATGCGGTCCTTGAAATTCTAGGCGGTATTAATCGATATGGAAGAGGGGGTTGTTGGCGAAATATTGAAGGGACCTTTGAAAAATATCTTCGACCATCGACAGCTAATTACAGATGTGTCTGGATCGGGAAATAATTGGTAAGTTTTAATTAAATATATAATGATAAAAGTAGGAAAAATTAGAAAACATTTAATTTTAAAAAAATTGATAGATTACTGGGTAAGTGAAACCTAATTATCAAAACTCCTAGAAAACAATTATTTATTGCATTCCTGTTTCTTTCCTGTCCAGGGCGGTTGGGCATTGTATGTATGGCCCAAAGTATCGGTCTGAGATCTCTGAATCGATCCGTCGGGCTGCTGAGTTGTGCGACTGTCTGCAGTGTTTCTTTATAATTCACTCGATGGGAGGAGGTAAGATCCCCATGCAGCCTACTTTCAATACATTCGATAGACTATTAAATGAGAATATTCGATAATTAGGCTTCAACACTTTTTTATATTTTAAGTAGTGATATTCAAATTTTAGTGTAAAAATGAGGAATTCTATTTTATGTTTTCATCTTTTAAGGAACTGGCTCAGGACTGGGAACTTACGTTACCCGACTAATAGAGGACGAATATCCAGACGTTTATCGGTGAGTTCATAACCGAATTTGATAGATTATTAGTGGAACGTTTTGTAAGCATAGTGTTGAAATTCTAGATTTGTGAGTGCGGTGTACCCCTCGAGTGACGACGATGTGATAACATCCCCATATAACAGTGTTCTAGCGATGCGCTGTCTCACAGAATCTGCTGACTGTGTATTACCAATCGAGAATCACTCTCTAGGGGAGATAGTCAAAAAGATTCAAGTAAGAATTCTTTATTATTGTGGCATTGCAGGGAATCCATTCATTTTAGGATTATTTTATGACTCTCTTACTTTGTGATAGAAGAAAGATGAGGGAAGAAGAAGAATAAAATTAAAAAAAGAAGAAAAAGGATAACAGGAGGAGGGTAGAAGAAAAAGGATAACAGAGCAGGAGAAGGGGTGGAAGAAGAAGACGGATAACAGAGGAGGAGGGTAGAAGAAAGGGATAAAAGAGGAGGAGGGGTAAAAGAAAAAGGAGAAAAGAGGAGGAGAAGGGGTGGAAGAAGAAAAAGGATAACAGAGGAGGGTAGAAGAAAAAGGATAACAGAGCAGGAGAAGGGGTGAAGAAGAAGACGGATAACAGAGGAGGAGGGTAGACGAAAAGGGATAAAAGAGGAGGAGGGGTAAAAGAAAAAGGATAACAGAGGAGGAGGGGTAGAAGAAGACGGATAGCAGAGGAGGAGATGGAGGAAAAGAGTCGATCATGGAGTTTGAGAAAGTGGTAATTTAGCATCTTCTTTAAGAACACCCTTATTGATACGATACTTACTGCTAACTGCTAACTGGTCACACTATTTTTTTGTATCCCAATACAGGAAGCTGCCCCCAAGTCAAATTTTGGTAAGCGAGTCTACAAGTCTTCTTCTGTTGGAGCCGCAACTGCAAGTATTATCAGTAGTGAAGGAGGAGCGAGTAAAGCGAAAGATGAGAGACCTTTTGATGCCATGAATAACATCGTGGCGAATCTCATGTTGAATTTGACATGGTGGGTAACTAATAATATGTAGATAACCATTGGGTAGAGGGTAATCTTCGAGCATTTATTTATCTGCTAATAATTCCTCATTTTGTTTAGCTCCGCACGATTTGAGGGTACTCTAAATGTGGATTTGAATGAAATCAGCATGAATTTGGTACCATTTCCTGCGCTTCATTATTTGGTGGCTGCCCAGAGCCCTCTTTATACTCTTCCCGATGTTGTATTACCCCCTAGAAAGTAAGTTAGGTAATACCTAAATAACATATTAGGTATCTGAATATCGAATCAAATCAAAGGTTTGTTTTGGGCATATTCTAGAATAGATCAGATGTTCTCTGACTCGTTCACTAAAGATTTTCAGTTGATCAATGCAGATCCCAGAGCTCACACTTACTTGGCTTGTGCTCTCTTACTAAGGGGTCAGATTGATATCTCTGACATCAGAAGAAATATTGACAGGTAAGCAATCTGTTACACATTTATCTTTCTATAGGCAAATTTTCATTATTATAATTTCCTTTCAGATTCCAGCAGCACTTACGGTTTGTGCCATGGAATCAGGATGGGTGGAAAGTAGGTCATTGTAACGTTGCACCATCGGGCCAGAAGTACGCCCTCCTTAATCTGGCTAACAATGCGTGTGTTCGCCACAATTTCACTGGCCTGCTTGATAGAATGAACAAGTTGTACAGAAGAAAGGTGATGATTCTATTCTATGATTGGTCGGCAGTTAGTGTAACTCTTACAGTAATTGAGAGATTATTTATCGATTTCAGGCTCATATTCATCACTACACTCAAGTCGATGGTTTTGATGCTTCTCTATTTCATGATAGCGTGGAATCTCTGACGAACCTCAGAACGGAATACGCTCAACTCGATTCACAGGGTATTCTCTATGGCGAGACGGATTTACAAGAGCATACATCTCGCCTTAAAATTGCTGATTAAAACTCTTAATCGTTAATTATGCCTTTAAATTTAATATTATTATAAAACTTGCTATCGCTACTCTTAGTAGTAGTAGTAAGTTTATTTTAATATTTAATTTAACTGTTAAATATTTGTAAATGTCTACTTGTAAATAATTGTAAATACTTTTTAAATATACACAATAATTTTTAAATGTTTATTTTTATATCGGGATTACTTAATTTAAATATCTATTGATCAAGCCTTTTGTAGCGTTGATCTTAGTAAATCTAAACATTTCCTGAGAAAACGTACAAGATTTGTAAGATATTGAAAGATTTATGAGAATTAATATTAACCTAAGGACTTTAATAAATTTATAATCTTTCTTGATTATAAAATATCTCTAGGATTCATTTGAATTAACCACATAATATGATAAGGAGATTAAAGTAAGGCTTTAAAACCTGGCAGCCATTTATTGTTGTGTTTTTTCTGTGTAATTCGATTTACGAGAGTACCATCCGACACGTTTATTTTTAATAAAGACATATCCCACAGAGGTGTGTCATACATCAATATGTTCGTCTAGTCAAACTCTACCAAAGCCGACCCTCTCAGACTCTATAGGACCCTCAGGG
>JAYMFX010026008.1:2214-15380 GCA_036784945.1 Monocelis spectator
TGACTAGCATCAGCCCCAATTGCTTCCCCGAGTCACATGACTTTGGAATCTACTAAGAGAGTCATTCAGAGCACGGGCAGAAATAACATGCCATCACCATGCTTTGTTGTAATTAAACAATCAAAATGGAGGTTTTCAGTTCTAGAGGTCACAATGTTTAGATGAATGTTTTGAAACCGGTCCATTCTAATTAGATTTGGTTAGTTACCTTCTAGAAACTTTAAATCAGATCAATATCGAAGGTGTAGTCCCAAAATGAGAAATGTGTGATGGAATTTGTGTGATATGTAATGTTAATATACTCTCCTATTATTGATTGATTTTTGATCTCCTACTTGATATTAATCTGGTAGAACCTATTTATCAATTGCCTCTTGTCTATACAGAACTGGTTCACTATTCCTTACGTAATATGCTAAATACGAGCGACCAACCAATAACAAAGTTAAACTATGTAAAATAGTGTTATCAAATCAAGTATGTAATGTTAATCAGATAGGGATTAGAACAACGAATATTTAAAACATGCGCTTAATTATAAAATAACCTTTTGCAACGAAAGACACTATTTGCAACCTATCGCATACAGCAATATTCTACATTTCTATATTGCCCTACCAACATTTCATTCCTATACTTAGTTGAGATTACAATGTTGCATTATAATATAATCTCATGCATAAATAAACCTTACATGAAGAAATAAAATGTAAATACTGTTTTCTCTACCTGAAGACATTGTACAACCAGAAGTATGGCACAAACGCGCATGCAAATGCAGAAACAGCAGCTAACAGACTGGACAATAGCAAGATTGCGAATCTACCGAATTTGTCCGACAGGAGGCCAAATATTGCACTTCCAAACAATCTCCCGAGCATCACCAGAGTGGAGCCTAAGGACGCCTGCCATTCCCAAGCACACACGAGATTGAATTGACTTCGTACTGTGGAGTGAAACACACTCTGGTCAAAACTCCACTCATTGCAAACAGTTTCAGCATTCGTAACTGGATCCACGAATGAGCAGGAGCGAACATCAAGGGAGCCATTGGTGGACAATTCTTTTATCATTGAGGTGTTGAAAGTGCAGCGATAGTTCTGTTTGTATTCCACAAATACGGGGAGAAATATTTGAACTGCCATGACTGTCTCGACATACAGAGCAAATGCGAAGAGAACTAAAATTTGGTATAGCCCCAGATTGCCGCTCAAATTATCCAGAATTGGTTCAAACGACATGATTCAGAATAAAGCTGTTGTTTATCCTGAATATATTCAGGAAAATATAATTGCTAATTGAATTTTTCTTGAGTTAAGTAATCCGAGAATCACTAAGAAAACAACTTAAATACACAATCCGTTGTCTAGGTATGACATTATGGAGTACCCGTCGGGTTGTCTGCAATTTGTGTCATTAAAACGTCGCTCCTTCAACCATTCGCATAATTCAAATAGGTACATTCATATACTATGATAATACCTTCTCAGATCAGTCGCGAAGATGTCAGGTAGAAATTTTCGGGTTTCAGAGATAATTTGACAAGCTTGGCTTGTTGTGTGAACTGGGGGACAATGTGTGTTTTTTTTAGGTGAGACACTTGAAAAGCTTAACGTTCCAAATTCTTATCATTTGACTGAATACCTATATGCATCCATTTATATCAGTGTGATAATCAACAGTGATGGATATGAAGACAGTAGGTAGCTATAGCTCACACCACTAGATGCTACCACATGTCAAATAACTTAAAATTAATTGCTCCGATAAAATATTGGGGTGTGAAAATTCACATATCTATCTATCTATATACACAATCAATTCAAAATTTTCATTTGAATTAATTTTGAATATAGTTCTGAATGTCGTAAAATGGTTGGGAGTGTCAAATACTCTGAAAGTTTTCCAAATATATGTAGTTTCACCTATTGACATTATGTCTGTATAGTACGGATCTTCTTTGTAGACAAGCTTCTAGACACGTTGAATTAAGCCTATTAGAAATCAATGAAGTGTCTGCCATTTGAGAAATCAATAGGTGTTAGGGTTTAATATGTAAGTGCTTACTTACCTACATATATTATACAGTGGAGGAATAATACATTGATTATTTCAAAATAAGGTTTTTATAACTCAAAAAAGTTTCATCACTTCTAGTTTGAAATATTATCTAAGCAAGCTGAAGGAGTAGTAGTAGTAGTAATGGGCTTTATTTTTCAAATTGACATACGCAATATGTTACAAGAAGGGTAGGTAATATTATAGTAGTCTGTAAATAATAAATAATAAATAATAAGGCATAATGAACTTGGATAAAAAATGAGCATATCAACTGTTTAAAAAACTGTTACTGTGCTCAGTAAGTTCAGTAAGACAATCTGCATGGACCATTCTGGTTATGAAGTTTCTTTTGAGGTTTTCGGAGATCGTTGTGCGTTGCAGGTTGTGTCTTCTTGGTCGGATGTTGTACTCGTGCTGAATTGGCTCTGGGAGGTATTTGTGTAGGACATGATATTTATTCTGCTGGATTGTATTAAAAAGCTTGGCATCGCTTTTCCGGACATTTGCTTCGATGTTGGTACCTGGCTTGCAGTTTGAGAACCTGATGCTTCTTTCTATAAATCGTTGGAGCCTTCGGTGGTTTTCTTTGGAGGCGAAACCCCACCAACTTTGGGTTGCGTATAGTAGTCGGCTGAGTACTATAGATCTGAACTGAATTGTAAGATTTCACAACAACATAGACTCGCAAATTTAACACGTTTTTGTTTACAATGCAGATCCTTTTAGGACAATTTTAAACTCTGATGTTGATGGGCAACTAAACTGTTAGAAGAAGATCCATTGAGATTGAATACCAACTTTTTACTTCGCTGGTTTAAATTTTTATCTTTTATCGTTCTACTTTTTAAACGTTGTAAACGATACCCGGGTTACAACGTTCACTTAAAACAAATTGCTAATTGACTTTTTTTATGACGCATTCAAACAATAGGTATATATTTATGTTGAATAGAGTATTCTATCCACACTGTTCTCAATATGACATAATAGAAGTTCTTATCAGCAAGTTAAAAATCACTTAAAGTTTATTTGAGTTTCATAGACATTGGAATTTGCGTTATTATTTTTAAAGATACTAGATGCATTTGATAACTACTATACGTAGATTGAACAAAATATAAATTCTATATTGTATTATTTTTAAGTGGTACGCAAATGAATTTCAAGATTAAACTGGATGAAACGTTCCTTATCTTTTAAAATTTTACATATTGGGGTAAATGTCAAGCAGTTTTATCGTGTATTATATGCATTAGCTAAACATGCTTGACCGATAATAATGAAGACACGAAATCATTATTTAATCAAACGCTTATCACAAATGATCAAAGTGTATTCAGGGCTGCTGTAACATTTCATCTTGTGATATCACACCAAGTGACTGCATGGGGTCTCGCATCAATATTACCAGTTGCAGTATGGAGAGCCGAGTATTACAGAATTTCTAATGCTTTAATTACCTACATTATTTTGTTATTAAACTCAAAGGTTTATTAAAACATTATCTTAGATTAAAAACGTATTTTTATTTTTATTGTATATAAACAACCGGAAGGGATAGGTAGGGAACAGCAAAATATCTCCATGACACAAAATAGCAAAGGTGGTAAGACATCCTCCTTGTGGCACTCCTGGTGTCAATGATGTATTTGCTGGTTGATTGCAGACTGTGGCTTAATTACGGTTTTAAATGTCCCCTTTTAAATGGCATGAAATTTAAAAATCTAAAACTTTTATTAACAATATTTAAAAATGCATGCGTAAGAAAATAATTTGACTTCTCAAAACACATTTTATTTGTTAAACTTTATTTCTATTATACAGAAAACAATTTATTGTCAATTGTCTCAATATAGTCTTTGTTGGTCTTTGTTTGTTCTGGGTTAGGGTTGGCTTGGCTCGGCTTGGCTTGGCTTGGCTTGGCCTAGATCTTGATCTTGATCTTATGTTCGATATTCGAACCATGAATAACGAACAATATTAAATATTACTTTAATTGTATTCTAATCCTCCGAATACAACCAAATACTTTTGAGAGAGAAAATGACAAGCTGAAAGCTATGCAAGTGGGTCCAATAATTTCTTCTGCTATCATAATTGTCTGGGGAAATATCTAAAATTGCAGAAAATAATACAACAGAATATAAGAATGTAATTACCAGTTATAGTAAGACATCTATGTATTCTAAATAACTGAAGAATTTACTTGGTTGTCTTGGAGATAACATTTTATCGTAGTTATTGATAGCACTACAGGAGATATCTTTCATCTCCCATAATATGACAACAAGAATGTATGAAGAGAAAAGTGGTGGTAGTTTCATTGTGCGCAGACAAACTGAAATTAATAGAAATAATTTCCACTTATCAATAAATAAGAAATGTATAGCTAAAAAGCCAGATCATATGATGAAAGACAAGACTGAAGAAGCAACTCTGATAGAAGCAGATAGCATAGAACAGGCTGGTTAGTAAATAAACTCAATGATGTTAATGAAGACAATTTACCATACAAGACTCCTATTAAAAAGAGTAGATGGATTTGAAGAAGTGTTGAACGAAAATATTTTTAATATTGTAACCGATGTGAATTTAGGTAAAAACAATAAAACAAACTTCTTATGCCAATTTTTAAATAAGTAACTGGGATTAATCACAACAGTACTAAAACAGTACATACCTTCAAGTCGTAATAATCCTTTAATTTATAGAGACAGAATACTTCCTCTTCAGATCATGGAGTTATTATTTTCAGATTCTGACAAACTAATTCAAGTCAGACACAGCTCAGTGATTAATCACTCATTGAATGAAATGCAAGATGGTGAGATCTTGTACAATGCCTTTCTTTGCATTGTTCTGTCGGTACAGTGGCACCGATGGTAATTTACACAAATTGCACATAAAGTAGAGAAGAATGGATTTTTTATTCAATTGATTAGAAAAATACATTGAATAGATCCACATCGCAAAGAGAAAATTAATTGTAGGTACCCATTGTATTCAATGAATATCTAGAGCATTTTGAGAGTTCAAGTTTACCTCATTATCTGAGCATAAGAAGACCCAATGCTAGACAAATCCATATACACTCGAAATTTGATCCGGTTACTAGGCAATATTGATCCCCCTACACTAAAATGGTTGACGGATTTTTACATATTGTGTTAAAATTTCATCAAAATCGGTGAAAGTTAATTATGGCATTATTGGTGCAGAACAACTTAAAAAAAGGCGTTGCTAGGCAATAGTGACTTTCCTAGCAACCGGAAACTAAAATGAACAACGGATTTCTACTTGCTGTCGCGATTTACCCCCTGGGTACAAAATATCATGAAAATCGGTTAAGGTTAAAAGGGCATTATTGGTGCATACAGATGGCTGAAGATGAAGATGAAGAAGTTAGAATGTGGACAACACGCTATGTAGTTTTTGGGTTTAATGATATAGTAAAACATGGGCGGCCCATTCCTAACGCTTGCCTCTATGTACAAAACGTTAGAGGCAATTAATAGCCAAAATTGTTATTCCAGAAGCCTATATCCCACACTACTCCTATATCCACGTCAGTAGTATGGCATCTTTAGTAGTTTTTAGGCTTGAGCGTAGAATAAAAGTTTGCAAAACATTTTTATTCTAAAACATCAATTAAAAATAACATTTTCTAAAAGAAATATATTTTAAAAGACGCACGCACTCGAATGCATAAGAGAAAAGCTGTGCACACAATTACAATTGACCCCTAACCCCATTAACAAATACATGACACAAGCCGTTTCAATAACGTCAAAGCATGACGTGGTTTAATAGTCGAGTAAAGTAGCCGTTGGTTAAACTTCAATTTAGTTAATTAAGACAAGTATGTAGGTACTGGTACATCTGTATATTCTTCCTCTCACTCTCGTACTGAAAAGGTTAAGTAAATTTATTTTTTAAAGAACGAATTTACACTTCAATTAAAATACATAAAAGTATATTATAGAAATATATTTATTATAAAAATATAAACAATAACAGATTTAACAACTATACATTATGTATGACTAAAATATCGTAAGTAAATACGTAAAAGAGTATAGATAAAATGAAAGTATATAAAGAGGTCTGTCGTCAAAATACTGCGCTAATCATATCAATTCGATACAGTGAGCCCGATATGTATAATATGGAAAATATTGGAAAGAGCATTAGAGCAAAATAATAATCAAAACTATTAATTAATGCATATTCGGATGACACATAGTGTCTAGATCCATGATAGGTTTAAATCCAATTTTCTCTTTCGATGTGGTAGCGATATAACCGCAACGGTTCATATTCTTCACACTCACATTAAATGTGACTTTTATTGAGCCTTGTGAACGCATACGAGTTTCTGAAATAATGAATTGAAATTTTAATATTCTCATATACCTGACTATTTATCCTAGGCAGTCATTTTTCAATTTGAATTCTAATAATGAATTCATTTTACAACAAAAATTCAAAAAACATACCCGCTCTGCCTTGATCAGACGCTACAGTATTAGGATTGCAAAATTCAGGACGTTTTCCCATGAGCCAGGAGAAAAATTGGCCAGCTTTTGATGATGATTCGGGTGCAAACATTCCAATCTTTCGAGAATGTCTAAAAACCAAATGAAGCAATGATGATTGGAATATGACGACTATTTAATCTTTCTCTATGCAAATTGTTAAAGTTTTGTATTTATGTATTGTTTAGTCGCTTCTTAATTATTATCACACAATCTTTACTTGCTCTCTTTCTATAGAGCCTCCAAATATCAAATCTACACTAGAATTATATCAAATTACCTTCCAGGTTGCATAGGAATGTGACATGCACCATAGCCTCTTGCAACATCATTACCAAATATTTCTGCACCATATGCACTAAGCACAAGTTGAGGCCCTATTGAAAATAAAATATTCAATTCTGTAAACTGATCCAAACAAAGATTGATCAAAATCAAAATTATTATTTTTAATCTCACATCCAAAAGCATTAGTAGATTTAAAGCAAACTTCAATTGGAAAATTAAAGCTATGTAAGGCACGATCATCACTGCTTTTCATGGAAGTTTGTGTAATTCCTTGTTCAACTCCCTAATTTGTGAAATAAAACATTTTCATAATTAAATATTATGGTACAAAAAATTCATCAATAAGTAATAATTTTCTGCTTACAGACGTTATTGACCAATCTTTTCCATGAACAAAACCATACTTCAACCATATGTAATCAAATCCTTGAAACTAAAAGTTAACATTGAAAATAGATCAATAATATCTTTTGGAATTTAGTATTTCTCTATTTGTAACTATTCAGACATTTATTATTCTTACATTTGTGACATGAAAATAAAAATAAATATTTCAGTAATTTTATGTTCTCCTTAATTCAATATTAACATTAATTTATAATTCTTAGAACATGATCAGAAAAGAATCTTATTGACTTATTGTTTCTATATGAAAATGCTTGCTATAGAGACAAGTAGCCAGCATGAGGCATCTGAGGTGAATGATTCGATAAGGGCCTGAAAAGGAAGTGCCTAGCTAATTGGAGATTAATTTCATAACATTGTGTCACTTGATTTTATTAGTTAGAAGAAGACACTTATTGTTTATCTATACTTGCTTCAGATAAAAAAGGATTAAAAAGTTACTTTGCATCAGTCAGTATTAAGACAGTTATTAATTATATGTTAATTGATTATAAGCACTATATTTTTGAATGTTGTAATAAATAGAAATCTTTATTATAACAAATGATAAATTATTAGTCATTAAAAATTAAATTAATTAGGAACTATAATTCAATACAAATATAATTAATTAAGTTTGTTAATAAAATGTATTGGCAATTCAAAACAAGCTTTGTAAATTATATCATATTATATTACATTAATAATCAAGTTATATAAAAGTTGGCCTATAACCTAATTGGCATGTTGGGAACCATAAAAATGTTCCTAATTGGGCCGACCTGTTTGAAAATACTATGATAAATACTTAATTAACTCTAGAAAATTATAATAACTTGAAACACCCACTTCATTAATAGCTAAATTTAATGGATTTAGTAACCCCCCATTAGTAATGATTTCTAAGAATAATTTTACTATAAAGACAAAAGATATAATTCAAGATATATATAAAAGAATGAATGAAAAATACAATATCCTCAACTTACATCCGCAGTTTCTATTTGACCAGACACATTCACTAAAAAATATTCCTCTGGAATACCGTCAGTTGCCATGTTTTAAAAATTGAATAGTAACTGTAAACAATATAGGTTTAAACAAAATTAATTGTGTTGCTAGAAATAACATTAACAATTTTAGAAACATATATCAAAGAACCATAAATAGCATCATAATATTTTTAGGTAACATGTTATACTCTAAAGATGGTGTTTTTAAGTACTTATAATCGTATTTTTAATACTCAATATTTAATAAAAATAACTACATCTAATTTTTAGTTTTGTATCTAATATCAAGTGTTTGAAATTTACTCATATTTAGGTTTGAATTTGTTGGTATATGAGTAACTAAAATAGTAGTAGTATTTTAGTATTTTAGAAATATATCTTTTTAATAATGGATCAATTTATGAACGCAAATGACTCGCAGGTATTATGTTTAAGCCTATTATTAACCTAATTATTATTAAATGTCAAAATAATATTGTTATAGACATATGTTCATTTACTAAATGAAGAAATAAGAGGCAGATCTGTATGGATACAAATATCTTGCATGAGTTCCATCAAATTTGTTTTGTTTTCAAGTTTCAAAAAAATTTCTAACCTAAGTTATCAATCAACTTGTTAGTCCTATAGGCTATATACTACCAACTATCACAATACTCTTCATATTCAGAGGATATTTACATATTCATTCTGTAAATATGAATTTAGAACTCTAGAATGATTTTTCAAAATGTTAATAAAAAACTAAATGGTAAACTAAAATCATTAGAGAAAAGTCAATAAAAGGGTACATAAACATATATAATAAGGTTGGAAATTCATAATTTCTTATTTTATTGTATTTTCATAATAATGTATTATTATATTATTTTTTATAGAGAATGGTAGGTTGCCTGGTTTAACTAATGTTTAAATATTAGGTTGTTATTAATTCAATTGTTCAATACTTTTTGTTTGTTATGATCCACTGCAATTGATCTAAAATGATCAATGTCCTAATTTGTCTAAAACTGGAAAAAAATCCAAAGTTACACTGCAAATAAAATGACTATTTAATCACACATTTTCCTCATAACTTGTCACTTTGGTACTGACTAATAAATAGTGGCTAGATATCACTATAATTTGTTCATAACTTGTTTCTCATATCTAGCCGACTAGATAATTGATAAAATTGCAGCATATCTAGCCAAATTAAAAACTAGCCGGCTAGGTAAGCATATAAATCATTGCATCTTGTCACTGATACCACTATAACTGCAGTGTATTAGAGAAATTTTTATAAGTATCTTTATAGGTTCAGGTTTTGTTTACATTTACATTTTCAGGTTTTGTAGTACCTGTAGACAAACAAACAAAGTTAACCATATGATTGTTCATTTTGAAAAGTTTACTCTACCTACATTGCATACACTTTATCTGCTTAATGCACTATTTCTAGAAATCAGCTATTTTCTTTGATATTCGTTTCTTCAGCACTTATCTTTAATAATATTTAGATGAAAACTAAATAACAGGGCTGAAATTAATACTGTTTTCTAAAACTAAAGCAAATATTCAACTTTTTGATATGCAGTATGAAGGGAAAAGTGAACTTTATACTCTATAGAACTTGAATCATTAAGATAATTATAATGTTTAATAAAACATTTGACATACTGCAAATGTGTAAGGATATAGAGGTGATATAAGTATAAATAAGTTTACCAAATTGTAATAAAATGTTTTTGAAGAATTTATCCTTGGGTTGTTTTAAATGGAGTTTTAATTTATCCTAAAAGCTTAACTAATAATTCATATATTTTTTTAATTCATTCTGTAAGTAAGACTGTGTATTTTTCTATTATATTTGAAAATAGCAGTTAATCCAATAAATCAATAATAGTTTAAATAAAAAGTACATAATATATTATATACTATTGACTTATTGCAAAATATTTCCATTTTTTCATTCCATTGTGTGCTCTGTTACCTATATAACATCCAAAAAATTCAACTGTCTTATTTTTACCTTAGGTTGCCTTTCTACGTTTTTTACTAAATTTTAATTTCTATGCATTTTTGAAACTGTAAATCCATAATTTTAGAAAAACATCAACATTGACCTAACATAGATATAGATAAAATATAGCCAGAATATAGAATATTATAAGAAATTATTTCAGTACTTAGCTTACTACAGTGGAACCCACTTAATATGTATACCTTGGGATCAGACAAATTATACGTAATAACCGATATTCATATGCATGTATGTACATATATATACAATTGACCGTTAAAGTGACCATCCAATTCTATGGAAATTTAATCCGCCCTTCGATACAACCTTATCTCTGTAATGAGATGAGGTATCTAAGGGCGGATTAACAAACAAAATTCCATAGAATTCGAGGTTTACTTTAACGGTCAATTAAAGAAGTCAAAAACAAAGTCATTAAATATCATATTTAATCGGAGATTAACCCTAACCAACTTTGGAATTCGACCCTTAGTTATGTACATAATAAATTTCTGAGATGCTACGCATTAAATGTGTAAATATATATTTTTTAGACCAACAACACCTCTTATTAACCGGTATACGTATTAAGTTATACGTAATAAACGAACTATTTATATAGCAGTTTTATACAAATAAAACGGGACCACACAAAGTATATGTTATATGCGGACCTACATATTAAGCGTATACGTATTAAGTGGGTTCCACTGTATAAATAATAAACTAATGCATAATTCAAATAAAATAATGGGTCACATTTTCTTAATGAAAGTTTTAAAGGTTTATCAGAAAATGCTTTCGATAAATAATACAAATTCATATCTGTATTGTATCAAATTTATGTCATTCACATAAATTAAAAGTGAGGATAGGATGTGAATGTCTCAAGAAGAATTTGACATTTTCAGTTGATTTAATGCTTCGAATAAAGGTGTTATGGATGAATATTTAAATACTTTAAGATTAGTGGTGCCCAGTCACAACAAAAAGAGGCTGAACGGAGAGCCCAAATGGAAGAACAACAAAATGAAATGAAAAAGCAAATGTTATCCCAAATATTAGATCAAGATGCTCGAGCAAGATGTAAAATTAAAATTACTTATTTTTTATAAATATTGTTTACATACTACTGAAATTAATATAAGTAATGTGATTACATATTTTTGTTATTTTAGTAAATACTTTAGCTTTGACAAAACCAGATCTTGCTCAAATGGTTGAATCGATGTTAATCAATATGGCACAAAGGCGTCAATTAACGGGCAAAGTAATTCAAAGTTTTTCTCAGTAACTTAGGAAATATTGTCCATCCAATTAGTTGTCATTTTGTATAAAATAGATGGCAATATTATTGTACAAAAAATCAGACATTTAAAGCATTTCGTTATCGAAACGTTCTTCTTATACGTGCGAATATAACTGAAATAGGGAATAAAATGTGATAATTCACTGGAATATCTATTTTATTTTATTAATATGCGTCTGAGTTAGACTCATAATTTGACATGCGATGAGTAAACATAACTTGCTCATACATATCAGTAGAATCTCTAACTTCAACTAAACAAACATCTATTGTCTCCTACACTCCCTGTCATGTTTCATCAAGAATTTCATGCGAAAACTATTCACAATTGGAGAAGAGGAGATTGTCTTCGGTTTCGATTATGCAAATATTTAGACGCAATGTTTAAAACTGTTTCACTATTCTTACAGACTCATTTGACTCCCTTATGAAATAATTCTTTAATGGACGGGTAAATATCGAGGAGGGAAGTTATACACATTTCAAGACTGTTCACCCAAATATAGTTAAGTATTTTAACTAGGATGTTTACATTCAGTCAAATAACTGATCTGATTTACAATGCGCTCGGTCTTCTTAAATAACAACCAGTTCACCATGGTGATTACACCAAACAGCAGAAGAAACACAATTATTTTCAATAACTATGTCTTGTCAGTGTATGAGTTAGTTTCATTATGATCTAATGATATTTCACTGAAAATCACTTATGAGTCAATAATACATTCTCATGAATGAGGATTCTTCATGAAAATACGTGAACAAAGGAGAAGACAAGGAAACAGGAGTAAGAATAGAAAAGAGTATGGATAGAAGGGATTAGGGAGGGGTAAGGATAGGAAACAGGTAAAGGAGTAAGGATAGAGGGGAGTAGGGAGGGAACAGGTAAAGGAGTAAGGAGGGGAAACAGTTAAAGGAGTAAGGAGGGGAAACAGTTAAAGGAGTAGGGAGGGGAAACAGTTAAAGCAGTAAGGATAGATGGGGAAAGGAGTAAGAAGGTATAGAATTATATATAATTAAGGTATATGTATATTATTGGAATTCTGTAATCGATGAATTATCAATCAGATTATTTATTATTATAGAATATATTGTATATTATTTTACCTTAATTTATATTAATGAGTATATCTTTAGATTTGAAAAATAGTTTTCTGTTGTTTGGAATTTCAGGTTACGGAAGAAAAACTGAAAGAGCTTTTAAATCAGGTCGCTGGAACAACCAAACCAAAAGTTACAGTAAAGGTAATTAATTGATCCATGTTAAATGTTGATCACTTCAATTTATGTATTTGCTGGATTACTTGTTATTTGCGCTTATCAATCTTTGTGATATCCATATGAGCTGTATGCCATACAGTAAAACACTGTTATGGGTAGAGGGGAGTAATACCTTGCAAGTAGACCCGTGTTAGACAAAGAAGGATTGTCTACTAGAAAATACAAACACTATCCACAGCAAGTAGACTCGAGTTAGAGAGAGAGAGAAGGGATTGCCTACTAGAAAATACAAACACTATACACAGCAAGTAGACTCGAGTTAGAGAGAGAGAGAAAGAGAAAGGATTGTCTAC
>JAYMFX010026119.1:0-11025 GCA_036784945.1 Monocelis spectator
TTTTGTTCAATCTATCTTACTAAGCAAGAAACAAACTAATCCTGCTAGACATTATTATGAATTTTATATCATTAAAAAGCGCTCCTTTTAAACTTGAATTTAGTAAAAGAATTATTAAAATCCGATATTGAGAATTGTGATTTTCTGACGCTTGTATAGGCATAAATCGATATCCAAATATTTACTAGCAAGAGTGGTTACTCTATGCTCTGCACTATGTAGTAATGAATCATAGATATTTTATGTTCATTGATGATCAAAATAGACAAAAGAGAAACTTGCTTCATATTATCCTTCACAGATTTTAATTCTTCTAATTTTGCGGAGAAAATTTCCATTTTTTGTTTTAGTCGGTTAAATTTGTCTTGGTTGATTTTGTTTTTCTGAAATGTATAAACAATTATGTCCATAATCTAATAGGAATTCTACATGAAGTAAATATATGCATATTCAATCTATCTCACTCACTCCTTGCAATTCAGCATTATCACTCTCGATTTTCTCGTCCAAAACACGATTAACCTCTTCTAATTGGCCGATACGGCGCGTCATTTCTTCTCTATCCAGTCGCCAAACTGACTGACTTTGATTAGCAGTTTTATCGGCTTCTTGAGACTTGGAACTCATCAGGACCTTCAATCTGGATGCTTCCGTCTTCATGCTGGCAGTTTCGTTACGAACTTGTTCCAGTTCGGTAACTTGAATGGTCAAATTAGTTACACGCGACTCCAGTTGTGCCACGCGGCCTTCCTCTTGCTGTAGCCCAACACGTAGATTGTCCAGCTCACCGGGCGAATGGTGCGAAGAAGCAAGATTATGGCGCAGAACTGAGCATTTGGCTTCAATGGCTTGCGATTGTTCCAGCGCCTGAGACATAACAAAATAGAATTATCCACGATGATATATCAATATTGAATAATAGGAAAATTGTTAAATTTACAAAAAACAAATCGATAGAAGAACTTATACCTTTCTCTCGCGTTCTTCTATTTCTTCCAAGCGGTGCGATAAACGACTCTCTAAATTGATCTCTCGCTGCTTAACTTCCAACAAACGATTCTCTATTTCCCGCTTCTGAGCTTCCACGTTAGCAAACTTAGCCCACTCCTCCTCCCTTGTGTGAAGCTCTCTGCTATTTAGTTGACTATCTTTAGCTTCCAATTTACTTTCAAGTTCTGTGATTTTAGAGCGGGCTTGCTGCAAACGAAATGTAGCCTCTGAAATCAATTTGCATCAAACATAGGCACATATTGTACATCTTGATTGATGTTACATTACCTTATATAAATTATAGAAAATGGCTGTCCAAGTATTATGTAAAACATCATTTAAATTGAAACTAGGATTTAAAAGATATAGATCGGTTTGGTCATTGATTATAATATTTCCATCATTATAAAATCAGAGATTTTCGTTCAGAGCATTTTTGAGAATTGAAACTCGATTTCCCTATGCTGTATGGTTTGAAGATTTTAATTTTGAAAGTTGGTGTAATATAAAATGCCAAAAACTAAACTTATACAATTGTTTATTTCTTCTAAACAATGCTTTGAATGAAATTATCGCATAGGTATGAGTCATTGTCATCATCTGTAGTTAATTGTACCGGTTATAGTATATTGAATAAGACAAATATATAGGTATTGTCTAAAAATAGTCAATCCGTGTTGGAATTTATAGACAAGACTGTATAGAATCCAAGTGATTAAACCAAAAAAAGAAAGTATACAGAAGATATATATAGTTTTGATGATTCAGAATGAATAGTAATAGAAATGTATCAAAATGAGAAAGGAAGCTGATCTCAGAAGATGAAATTCAATTTCAAATTAATTGTAACATATTATGTTATAAGTTAATATTGGATCTTGATAATGAAAGTAATTCTCTTATAGTTATTTTGTTTATCCTAACTAATTTAATGAATAGTAACCGAAGCGCACATTTAAAAAAACGATCGAGGCCTTAATAAATGAAGACTAAAATTCTATAGCTCGTCTATGTATGAATCTTTATTAGGTACTTGACCTACGCAAAGCATTCTCTAAAATTTGGCATTTTGAGAGCATCGAAGCTTTATAGTTTTCTAAACAACAGTCAACCAGCAACTCATCTTGGTGTTACTATTTCAAACTAAAACTTTCACTCGAAAATGATACTAAAAGCAAACGGTTTCTTATCAACCGTTCATGAATCCTCTTTGATTGTTTCATCACTCCTCCCCATTCAAGAAACAGTTCAATAGTAAATATACAAACGATAAATTATTCATGAACAGAATAGTTAATTATAAAATGGTTCACCTTCCACATCACCCTCGAGAGTTTCTTTAGAGCGAACAAATGTACCCATATCGATTGTGCTCTTCAATCTGGTTTCGTTAATTTTCAATTTATTCTGAATAGTCAACTGATCCAGTTGTAATTTCAGATCCAGATTGATTCGTTCGATTTTGTTCAGCTCATCTTTTATTTTTTCGTGCTCTTTAAAGGTTTGTGAGATAGCTTTATTCTTATTTTCAATCTATCAAGTAAAGAAAAACATTTGGAAAACTCATTAATCAAAAAGATATTTTGCCTAGATATACACTTATTGGCTTTGTAAGAAAATCTTTACTTCTTTTTGCATGAATTCTTTTTCTTCTAAAAGTGTTCTACTCTTTCGCTGACAATCTTCAATTGTTGAACTTTTTTTTTCAACCATATTTTGTAATTCTTTTTTCTTAGAACTAAAATGGATTGCGATGAAGATAAATATTAAACGTCTTCATTTAACATACCGATATACCGATATGCATGTCTATTAATAACAGGAAAATTTACTTGGATTTCTCTTTCACTTCTTCTTTTAATTTGAGTAGGTCTTCTGTGAGATAGGTAAGTCTCATAAGCATGTCTTGATTTGATCTATGAAGATTACGAATTTTACTGGAATTTTCATGTGGAATGGACGATCTTTTTGTTTGAATTTCTAGCCGTTCGTTTTTCAAATTAGACGTCTACAAACATAGTAGGTACATCATATTTAGTAAATATTTGAAATCAATAACAATATTCAAACAGAGTAAAACAACGATATATCATTAAGTTATTTTCGAGTATTTTTATGACTTTTTAAACGACTTGATTTGAAACAACGAAATTATTTCATTATCAATTGAATTCTAACAAGATAAAGATAACTAAACTTTTGCATACTTACCTCTGCTTCGTTGGTTTTCATTAATTCTTCAGTAGCTGTTTTATGCTGAATATTACATTGTTCAAAATGATATCTTAGTACTGTCGTATCTTGATTAATTTGCTGAATATTCCTTGTATATGTCTGAATATCTTGAGATACACGTGTAAATCGCTCATTGTATATATTGTCGAAATGAACTGACATCTGAAATTAGTTAAATAAAAAGTATACCTAAGATATGGTGCGTTTTATATTCATACTGATTTAATAACAAATAATTATTATTTAACTTACTTGTGAGCGAATGTTATTTATCATTCCAGAATCAATTTGTTTGAACTTAGACTCTTCAATCTGTCGCTGAACATCAATCATTTGAGATTGTAGATCAGTCATCAATTCTTTGTGACGTTGGATATCTTGCTTACTTGCCTCCAGACATGCATTAAATTGACCTTGTAATTTGTTGAAGTCATTCTGAAATTAATAAAGACTATACTATTCATATGGAGTAAGTCTTGGCAAACAATAAGTTTGCCAAGTTTAAAATTTGTCACTTATTTGTCAAGCTTTAACAAAAGCTTAAAAGGCACTAAAATTTTAAATGAAATCTACAAACATAAGAAAATTGTCATGAAATAATGAAAAGACATTCACATCAATATATATGTGAACCTTTAGACAATTATAAAAAGAGTGTTGTGGCACTATACATAAATTTTGTAAAATATGATTAGAGACTGTCAAAAAGGATAAGATACAGACTTAAAAAATAATACCTTCAATTTAATAAACTCTTCTTTAAGTTTTTGATAAGACCTTTTATATTTTTGGGATACAAAGTTTTCATTTTTAATCAAGTTGTTGGTTTCCAAACTGCCCAAAGATATTGTGGCATGCAGATTTGTTTCAAATATATTTGATTCTGGAATACCATCATTGCTTTGATTTGCCAACATATTCTCCTAAATGTAAAAAAATACATAATTAATGGAAACAAAGTGGGTAATTAGTACATGATGCTCTTGTAGATCCAGGAGATTTTTTTGATGGAGTTTACTATGCTAAATCTAACTATAAAAAATATCTAAAGGTTTGATTAATTTCAGGTAAGTTATCAAATTTCAAATACTAATATGATATGGACATGCTAAAAACAATATTTTAAGATAATTAATACAGACATAGACATAAATTTTTTTCATTGTTGGATCCAGTATGTAAAATTACAAAATAAACAACTAGAAAATCTCCTAAACAATTCTTTCTCAAGGCCAAATTATGTCATTTCTTATGATGTCCAAATACAGGTAGGTAAGAAATGATATTTTTGTGAGGATATAAATGAAAGTTTTAAAAAACTGGCTTAAGAGCATCATGAATAGAGATAATTTCAGTTACTGATTATATATTTTAATTAGTTTTTATAAAATTAAGAACCCATCTGGTATATTAATAGATATTAATTAGATACTGTTTATGTTGATTACTCAATATTTACAATGGTTTACAACCTTCTTTCTATGATTAATATCCCTAGTTAAAATGTTATTTTTAAAATAATTTATGATACAAGAGGCAGAGCAAATGTATAGCAGGTAGATAAAATTATGGAGATAATTATTGTTATAACATGAGAATGAAAATTATAATAAATTTAGTTAAAAACAAACAAACTCAGTTATACATCTAAATGCATTGATCTAAAAATAGAAGGTCTGATATAATGTTGGAATGTAATTCTTTATAATATTTTTTTTCTAATACTGGCTTAGAAAAAAGCGTGAAGTTTTAGAGAGTTATTTATATTCAATTATCAATTGTAAGTTATACTCTCATTGCCAGATATAGGTGGTGTGTGGAGCAAACCCTGTGTTTTCAGTGGTGGTGTGTGTAGTCACAGTCATGGCATTTTAACTCCCTCCTTTTTATTTTTTTATATTCAGAAACACATAAAGGTTAACATACTTAACCTATGTTGTAGCTTTTGCATTTAGTACTAAATCTAATTAAGAGTTCTAAAGGGTACCTCTAAATGATAAATTTTTTAAACCTATAATCAGCTTTTTTAATACAAAATAAGTTATTTGGAAATTTGTAGTTTTTAGTGCACCTTTTAGAAAATCCTGTATCTGCTACTGATCCTATAATACTAAAAACAAACAAATAGCAACTAATTTGTAATTTCTTTAGACCTAGAAATTAGTGTTTGATTAATTTACTTTATATGAATAATTATTTCTTATAAATTTGCAAAATATTTTGATGATACTAAGATGAAAGGCTATTTAGTTTAATAGAAATGACATTTAAATGTATTTTAAATCACTAATTTGATACTCAAATTCATATTTATGTGACTGTAATTATATAAATCTGTTTTCATATAAAAAGAAATGAATCAAAACTTCCCATTAGCTCTAAAATGATATTAATGAACAATTTTTATGAATAATATAATTTTGAATGAATAAATTTAATTAATATACATTGATAATAAAGTAAAGTTTTATCTGGCTAAGTGTCAAAAAATGTCATTGCAAGGCGTAATTTCATGAAAAAATTCAGCTGAGCGTTCATAGAAACGAAGTTTAAATTCCAAATCGATGAAAAAACAAACAAACAAACTTTTACTGTGGATCCACACTACGCAACATTGTTGTATGCAACACGTGCAACATGTTGCATGAGTGTCCACAGTCCACACAAGGCAATTTCAGTGCAACAGTTGCATGCAACATTTTCGCTGAACATTACACTTTAGTTTCATAAGAAAATATGAGACTTTATATAAAGAAGATACAATATAAAATTTTAAGAAACAACAACAAAATGTACTACAAATTAGACAATCAGCTAGTACATGTTTAAGAAGCATTGCTTTGCAACTATTTGTTATTAAAAATCAATGAATTCAAACAATTCTTTAAAATGTTATGTAGTTTATTAAATATGGTTATATTTGTTATTATTAATCAACAGAAATTTACATTTGTCGTCAGGGTATTTAAACGCTCGGTTTTAGAATTTTTGTCATATTAATTTTCAATTGATAACAAAAAGCAGCATGAAGTTTTGCCTTCCATTACTTCTGCTATCCAGTAAGATTTAATAGTAGATAATAAATACTTGTTTTATGTATAAACTGCTTACAATAAATTATGAATTTTTTATAATACATTTTTAAACTTTCTAATTATTTGTTAGGCACAACAGTTATTTTAAATATTTTGACTATAATAATTATAATTGAAATTTTTATTATAGTATACCATAATTTTAAGGTTATAGGTTATGCTGTGAATTTGTTTAGTAGATTCATTTTCATAGTTGAATTTTTAACTAGCTGTCAATATTTCTATATTATTTATTATTGGAGACTATTGATTATCAACTCCAGTTTGCAACTCATACAGCCCAATTGATTAACTTATTATAATTATATATTGGCAGTTATATAGATATATCAGAATTATATCAGATAGACTATATATCACTATTATAGGTTGACAAGTGAATTTATAGTTTAGTAAATTTGTATTAAATTCAATATTTTGGATGAGGTACTGACTAATCTGGTCAGTAACTGGGCTAATGAGTAAACTAAATTATATATCAAACTATTTTTCAGGAAAAGATATAATTTTTTCAAAGAGTATGATATTCATCAATATGAATATCAATTTCAATTCTATATTGTAAAACATGCTTTGTTTTTTAATAACTGTTCTAAAAACTTAATCAAATTTATTGTTATTAAATAAATAAATATTTATGGCTACTAACAGCTTTTCTTATGTCATTAAAGTTCTTGAATATCTATGCGTTTATTTTGTCTATTAAAGAAAACATTGCTCAAAGATTAAATTGAATAATCTTTGATGAGCTGTACATTATAAAATAAATAAGGGATATAATTACAAAGTAATTTTAGTTCTTATCATTATCTGATTAACATGAACTCTATTTTTAGTCACTCTATCAAGTTCTGTAACAATCACTATTTTTATTAAAAATTAATGTTTAATGCAAACTATATTTGGATTTTACATAATTTAAAGTATTATTTTTCCAATGCTGGCTTTAGTAGCTATAAAAAAGAACTAATATATGATAATTATTGAGTTCAATAGTTAGTAATCTTGGAATATATAAATAGCTATAAACTTAAAATAGCCACAGTAATATATTATATTTCTCTTTGTAATGTAACAAGTTTATACCTGGTCAAAGATGAAAATTTAAAGAATTATGTTATGCATAGACTTATTTAAAGCACAATGATATCAGCATATCCTAAGTTTCTTTAAAATATTATTAGGAAAAGAAATAATTAACAATTAACAATTACTCATTAAATATTTTTATTTCCAAAAGTTAATTAACAATTGCATTTTCTTATGCTTCAATGCTTTTATTAAGTATCTATGCATATAATATGCCTTTAGTATCTATTCACCAATCATTTATATATAATGTAATAGTCTAATAATTAATATAATAATATTAGTAATATGCTTATTTTAAAGCTTCATTTTGAATCTATCTTAGTTTAAAAGACCATTTTTAATATTTAATCTTATTAATTTTATGGTTTATATACTGATGACAAAATTATTTATTTGAATCATTTTTAGTTTGTGCTCAAGTTTTCGGTTCTGTTGAATTCATTTTTCCAGCAGACCACCCGAATGCATATGAAGGATATGTGTGGAAAAATTCACAATATGTACAAATTGTTCCTGAGATAAGAGCTAAAGCCTCTTCAGGTAATTTACTTTCACCAGTCATCATTTTTTTCCCTAAGGATTATCTATAATTAAGACTTCGGTTTCTTAACATTCAGTTAATTATAAAATTACTTTACTATTAGTAGAATGGGTGATTGAGTGACTTTACTTTGTGCAGTGTTATGTACAGAGAATAATTTTAATTGGTGTGTGAATATGCACACATGATAATATGTATTTAAGATAATTCTTGCGGTGATCGAATCAATAGCTGCAGATATTAATTATGCAGATGTGTGCGACCTATTGCTCCACTCTGTTTCTGCATAATTAGGCGATATACACATTTGCTGCAAGTATAATTTAGTGTCGCCTAACAATGCCTTCTCTCTTGGGAGTTCATAATGAAGAGAAAATAATCGATAGCACTTAAAACATTCCGTTATACATATATTGTTCACATATATGTATGTAAATAAAGGAATGACTCAATATGGACTGAATGGATAGTAGATGGAACGTTTTGTTTTCAATTTAATATCAATTACTAGAAGTGTAAATGTTTTGAATTTATAGCTCAATATTGTGAAGATTTCAATCCTCACAGAGTGGTTTAGAACTGGAATAACTAATCCGTAGATTATCTGATTAGTCACAAAGCTCTCTCGTTCATGCCAGTGTTTCAATTCTAATAGATTTTTTTTTTTAAAAAGAGCTATTGATTTATTTCAGAGTTAGTTCTAACAAATATGTAGATGCCAACTCTGGCTTCTTGCTATTATACATAAATCTAATCGGTCATAGATTCATGCCTTATTGTGTATTATTGAAATGAAAGAGAACACGACCCTCTTGAAAAATTATTTATTATTGTATTTAACTCTTGACGCACACAGGTAGTATAGATAGATTGCATTCTTGTGATTTGACATCTCGCTAGCAATCAATTTCTCATACTTTAATTATAATAAATGCGCTATTAGATTCTGGAATGGATTAAGTGGAATAAATACAAATAAAAGGATTGATTAATCTTCTTACATATAACTATTATAAACAGTCAAATACACTGTGAAAGCAATTTATTATTTGTGTTGTTATATAATCTTCTTTTGTATAATTATACATATATGTATATCTCTTTTTAACAATATATTCTCATCCATTGTAGTAATTGTATTGGGATTATATAGTTAATGTAGTATTTATTTATTATTTGTTTAAGAGTTTTGATTTTATGTCATCTTTAAAATTTGTTTCGGGAAAATTCTTTTTCTAGGTAAAATCTGTGGCTATCGTATTCATCACGAAGCGGTCAAAGATCTGCCATTTATTTTGGAATTAATCGATCAGGATTACGGATTCGTTGAAATTCGAGTGAAGCCTGGCAAGAAGATAAATTACAAGAACCAACCCAAATACACATTCCAGATTGAAGCATACAGTTGCCATTCGATTCCAGAATATTCCGAAAGGTATACACGGCACAAATTTTAATGATTAAATCTACATAGAAGATCATACATACCCATCATCTGATTCTGAAAAGTATTGATCGACACTTGAACACCCACAAATAAATTGTTGTTTTTTAATGAATTTTCAACAGAGTTTTTGTCACAATTGATGTCCGCAATGACTTATGCCCAGCATGGAGCAAAGACACGTACAATTTCATGATGAATGAAGGACAACCAGCTGGAACTCGTGTTGGCCGTGTAGCCGCCTATGATAGCTCAAATAATGGCATCTGTCACTATGAGATAAGCATGCCGGCTAACACTCCATTTGATATTGATCGACAAGGTATGTATCACTATATATACGTCTACTGATTAGCCAGTTAAAATTGTCAGGGTTGTGTCTACCACTCTAAACCAATCAGAACCGAGTAAAAGAAATGACGATTCAATATTGATCTGTAGTCATAACCTTTTCCCATCCATAGAGATGTAATCCAGCCAGTTATTATATTGTGAATATAGAGTGGCAGTCTAAATGACATTGTGGAGACAAATTGTAGGTAAATCAAATTCTGCAGGCAAATCATCGACGAATACTCACCTGTGATTCGCTAAGAAATAATGCCTGACTTCTCGCGATTCAGCTCGCCTGCCTGCCTGCAGCTGCCATTTATCTAATTGTTCCCTCAATGAGAATGAGATGAGCACTCTATAGATCACCTTGTATTCAATACATCTCTATGGGCTGTAGATGAAGTTGTTACGCTGTATAAAATGAGAATTGCATAAAATCTTATCGCTAACATTATGATTAAATATGCATTTCTCTATTGCCATTACATTACATTGAATGAATCGAGTGCATATAATATATTTAGTCGCATTGAGTAGAATGCTTATTATCTCTATTAGATTTTCAATTGAATCAATGCAGATGATATACTTATACTGTATAATAGGTAATGGCCTCCTCGCAATGCTTGAGATTTAAATCTCTAATTCATATTGTTGAGAATTGTGTGACATATTTGTAGAGAGATAGGGTCTATACAAGCAGTACCTACACATTTATACCTCTAGCCATCGATCGTTTGTTTAGGTGAATTAAAAAAAGACAGTACCTAGTACTAGTACCTACACGCCATTGCATTAAATGTGGAAATGTTTGCTTTACTTATATAACATTCATAACTGACAGATCTCCATATTTTGTTCAACAATGAATGAATACATAGGGATATAGAATATAAAATTATCAAATATCTGTCAACAACAAAACAACAATTACTTTAGAAAACACTATTATATTATCTAAATATGAAATCAAAATGTTATTGATTGATCGATTGTTTATCTTACAGGTATCATCACAGCGAAGAAAGTTTTACTGTCGAGTTATTCGCCCAGCTATGAATTCCGAGTGAAAGCGCAAAATTGCGACTTGCATGAACCCAAATCCACCACGGTGAAGGTCTCAGTCGATGTCATGGCCATTTGTTATGCTGGTTGGCAGGGTATGTTAATTGATAGGATTCTGTACTCGATATGTTAATTGACAGGATGATATGCAAATAGGTTAGCAGGATATGTTAATTGATAAGATTCTGTAGTCGATATGCAAATAGGTTGGCGGGATATGTTAATTGATA
>JAYMFX010026230.1:0-11118 GCA_036784945.1 Monocelis spectator
GCTAGCTGTTATAAATTTATAATAATTCATTTAAAATTTGAATTCAGCTAACCACTTTTTATTTCATTTATTTTAAGATTTAAGCTAACACACGTTTTGCCATTTTGGGCTATAAATAATATTTCAATTATTTTTTATGATAAAAGCAATTTTTGTGTTATAAGAATATATTTAACTCACAATTTATACAATAATCGTAAGGGTCTGTCTGCGGCAAACCAACTGCAGTATTCACTATGCAGGTTCACTAATATTAAGACAGACATATGTCAGTTGCATGCGATACACACAAGCAGCTAACACCTGAAGCAAAGACTTTAAATATTGACCATATTTATAATAATTTAAAATCCCATCATTTACAAAATTCATCGTTGTCTATATTTGTTAAATTGTCAAAAATCACAATCTTTCAAACTTTCATCTTCAATATTCGCCACTAAATTGTCTGGTTGTTGTTGATTAATACTACCATGATTATTATTTTGGACATACATTGAAAATCCTTTTCATGAAATTTCCCAAAGTAGATTACTATATATAAATACTAATTCAGATTTAGTATTTTTACTTTCTGAATATAATATTACGTGAAGCAGCATTGGTGAAAAATTAATTTATATAAGATACATTTATAAGCATTTATAAATAAAGGAAAATGAAATTCTCCTTATATATATCCTTGCACTAAATACAACAACAAAAACACTGAACAATATTAATCTTCCTCCTCAGAATAGTCAAAATCACTTTCTTCATCCGAGTTCCTGTGAACATTCATATTGTGATATCTTTTGTCGATTTCATTCCATAAAGCATTGAACAAATTTTTATCGTCAACGTTTTTAACTACTGACTTGCTTCTCTCTTTTCTGTTCGGTCGATTATCATCATCATTTTCCTTTCCGTCTCTCTTCTAAAAACCAATTAAACACTCTTTAAAACTTTATTTTTCATTAAATAGAACACAGCAAATTGAAAGTATGTATATATCAAGAAGGATATGAACTGAAGCTTCCAGAATAAGAATTTATGGAAGAAGATAAGCAAATTGAAAGTAGAGGTCATTAAGAAGGATCTGAAGTAAAGCATCCAGAATAGTATTGAAAGTATAGGTCAAAATCAGGAAGAAGGTACTGAATTTGCTCCTTTCAAGAATCTGACTATTGAAGATCAGGTTGGACCGTGGAGTTTATAAACCAACCCTAATTTAAAATATCAATTGAATATTGAATTGAATACAATTATTTCGGGTTAGAATTAATCCTCCTCGACATTGGATCAGGCTCACAGCTCTGACGTCTCATTCTATTCTGAATGATATCCGCCACTATCAGGCACTCGGTAAGCAGCGCGACAACATTGATTATGTGGGAGCCGCTAAATATAATATAGGTGCCTATACACTATTCACATACGGATAAACAAATTGTAGGTATCATGGATGATAAGATATCATTATCTGTATATTTCATGATAAAAGCATCCGGTCAAACCTCCAGACATTCATATCTAATGATAAACAAATTCAAGAATTTCAACAGCAAGCATTCTATTCGAAGGTCTACATAAACAAATGGAAAAGGATTTCAACTTCATATTAACAGAGGCTAGTATGAATATTTTCACTGAAGAAATTGAAAAAGAATATCTAACCTTCTTTAGAAGAACAATTTTCGAATCCGTTTCGACGTATGGTGGGGGTGGAGGGGGCGGAGGCGGAATGAATTGAGAAGGAGATGATTGTCCCGGTGAATTTTCATTCTTCAAGGTATTTGAAGAGTTAATCGAGACGGTTGTTTCAGAATTATCACCGGTAGATTGCTTGTTGATGTGTAATGGAGGAGGATAAAGATTTTTAGGATTACCATCATATGGTGTTGGCATGCCGAGATTTCCGTATACATCTTCAGGTACCTCAAAGGGAATTTCCGGTTGACCAATGAAACCAATAGATGATACCTTTCTAATTGAAAGGCTTGGTTTCGATTTTAGATCGTTATTTGAGGAAGGGATGTAAGATACCGGACAATTTCGTTTGGGTCTATCAGGTAATTTTGATTCAGACTTCAACTGCTCCGCAACCTAAAAATGATGTCCAAAATTTCAAAGTTTCATATTGGCTAATACTTCCTTTAGATTAATTAATCAATTTTACCTTTTCTATTCCATGCTGTTTTATAAAATTATGAAGAAATGCAATATCTTCATTCTTCATATCTTTCCCAGCCATCATAGAGAGCATTTGACTGGCTACATTAGAATCACTTTCTGAGGTAGTTGGCTGTTGAGTGATAGGAGTTTCTTCGGTGATGATTGTGGCTTGATTGCAATGAATGCTCTCCGATTGTTGTTGAGAGTTGGGACCAACATGATCAACATGACGGAAGTCACTCGGAGAGCCAATATCTTTCTTTGTTACTTTAGTTGATTTTAGTTTACTTTTCGAATTCTGTAATGATAATAATTTGAATTTTAAAAACAAATTCTATTTTAGGTTAAACGATGGTAAGGTAAACACTCAAGAAAAAGAACTATATCTCACATATATGTTTTTACTCACTTACTAGTTGATTTTTTCTAATCTTCTTGACAGCAACTGGGTTGCACTCTATAACCGGCTGCTCTGATGCTGTCTTAAAAGTGGTTGGTTGTTGAGATGTATGACCCAATCTTTGATGCCTCAAAGATATACGCTGTAATATAGAGGATCCAAATGCTTCAGCTTCTTTTTCACATGCAAAATTCAAACCCACATAGGAAGTATGTGCAGGAAACATGTGAAAAAATAGTTTATCAGTAAAGTAAACAATTTCTCTATAGAGCTCCTGTTCCCACACCATATCAAATCGAATATCAATGTCACTATTCTATAACATGAGAAGTAAATGATATGATAAAGTAATCTTTATCATTTTATATAGCAAATATTTCTAATTTAAAATCTATAAAAAAAATTATCATTAATTTTGCATACAAATACTATGTATAATTGATAAGTAATAATCTTTATTTTAAAATTTGAATAACATTTTAAAAAGTGTAATAACTGAGTTATTGATGAAAATAAATCAACAAAAATTATTATTTACTGCATTCCAATTTATTGAACTTTAATAATTTGTTACTTGTTTTTTATATCAAAATAATAAAATAGAATAACAATAGGCTGACTTACATTATCTAGAATGTAAAATCGAATGAAAAATGATTTTGTTTTATAGTCTTTTATGTAGCAAATAACTCCTGCTGTTTCAACTTTCACCCATTTTCTATTAGGATTTGCTAAGAATAGCTGTGCAATTGCAGCCTCTTGAATTAAATTGTAGTCACCTATTGATTTTTGAAGTGCTTGATTTTCTTTATCAGAAAGTAGAGAACACCCTTTTGATGCCATACTCATAATTAATTCCTCTTCTGAAAACTAAACTAAAAAATTGGTTTCATATAAATTATAAATAATAAAAGATATTTTATAATTCAATAATTGAATAATCTACATATATTAATCAGATATAAATGCTACAGAGGTAACCTAAAATGGTACATAGATTAATTTGTATAAACAAATTAATCTAAAAAGTATAAGAATTCTGCAACTTTATAGCTTACTTCCTTTTCTTTTAAACGTGAATAAGAAGTAATTTTAAAGGTTTGCTAAACTTTTTTAAATAAGCATTGAAATATATAAACAAAATTTAAACATGAACTATTTATAAGTTAGCTTTATATGAATAGAATTAAAGAAATTTGACAAACGCTTTAAAAATAGCTACATACCTCATATGTTATAAAAATTAGTTGTTTTTTTTTAAAAGAAATAATATTTTTATTTACAATTATCATGTAGGATTTGTATATTTCTCACCGATTTTTAAGTATAGTATTCATATAACTGTGTTTTATTAGTGGTATAAACAAATTCTTGACTGAAATATAAAAACTTTAGAAAGTTATTTTCTATAATTTTTCAGATTTACGTTATCATTGGATTAAGTAATTTTTTGTAATTTATCTATATCAATTTTCTATATGATTTTTTTATGATTTTATGATACTAGTGTATTGGAAACAGATTTTTGTATGAAGTTTAATAAAAAATAACACTTTAATTTTATCAAAGTTCTCTTGGTATTCTGTCAAAACAACGACATGAGTAATCAGCTAATGAAAATAAATTTTTATTGTCATTTCATCATTATATTAATATATAAGGTATCAATGTGTTTAGCTGCATACTTGCTGAAATGTAATAGTTCAAACAAATAAACTAATATTGTATGTGAAACAATATAAAAAATTTGTTGTTGACCCATTTAATCTATCATGAAACACATGATAACTATCAAATAGGATCTTTTATTAAATAGAATGACCGCCAATCATTAAAACTGAGATTAGAATAACAATTTTTTTCTGTAACTTTCGTTTTTATTTTGCAGTGTAGACTGTAGAGCATAGATACTAAACATTTCTTTGCTATTTAAGCCAATAAGTTTTTAGCTATGACATCATTTTTTCATTGCATCTTCTAATATACAGCGCAAAGTCAACTTAACTTGTCTTGTTGCTATTTTGACCACAATTTGTTCTGTTAATTGCATTTTAACATATGTCTACAAACATGAATATCCAATTATATGTACAATTGAGTATGATGTTATTTGATAGAAAAATTTTGATACACATTTTACATAGAACATTTAAAAAGTAAAATAAATCTTAAAAATTGTCTAATTGACCTTATAGACTACGAAAATATAACTAAAGTGCTAGATAAATCTGAATCTATAATATTATTTCTTGACTTAAAAAAGTTTTTGTTTATAAACTTTCATGATATTATTATTACAGGAATGAGAACATAGTATTTATTATCTACATTTATAAATATTTCAAAAGTTTATAGATTGAATGAAACATGGAAATCAATATCCATCACATTCCCATCTGGTATATCTGAACTTCTGTGGTCTTTTAATTTTCTGTCTCACTATCAGTCTATACATCCAATCTGATATCACTACATTGGGACCACTAAATTTATTTCCCATGAATGATATCATCCCATTGCTTCCACTATATAATATTATATCACTCTATCTCTATTCTGTAATGTTTATTCCCAATGATTTATTTTTTCATGAAAATCTACAATAGAATATCTTTGCTTGTTGCCATTAGTAACGGGATATATCAAAAAATATATCCCGCATTTTAAAGACTTATAACCCGCAAGAATTAGTTTCCATAGAATTTTATGAATTGTCAAATTTTATCTATGACTTAATGACTTCCCATAGAGATATCGTGATATAATACTGTTATTACGATTACCGTTGATGAATATCAATGGAAATAATACCCTCACTATGTTCGGGTATTATTTATTGATATTCACCTCCTCATATTGTAATAACAGTATATTATATCCCTCCAACTTTAAATCTTTTCATAAAAATCCTACAAGTATAGAATATCTTTGCTTGTTGCCATTAGTAGCGGGATATATCAAAATATATATCCCACAAAAATGATCATAGATTTGTCGGGATATAATACTGTTATTACAATATTCACCTCCTCATATCTTAATAACAGTAAAATATATTAGGCATTCTTAATTATGCATAATGCTAGACAGAGTAAATTAAACAAGTCATTATTTATTTCTAACATGATTCTACTTTCTGTGTATACTATAGTGTTTAGATTATTATATTTATTCTATGAACTATATGTAATATTAAAACAATTATCATTTAGAATGAGATCTTTTAAAGTTGTAAGTTTCAAACTTCTACCCAAAGTTACCTTATTAATATAACAAAGTTAAGTTTTAATAATGTTTCAGTATATTTTTTTCAATTAATCAGATCATTGTTAGTTAAAGACTGCCTACTAGATAATACAAACACTATACACAGAAAGTAGAATCATGTTAGAAATAAATACTTAATGATTTGTTTAATTTACTCGTCTAGCATTTTGTCTTTCTAAAGTTTTGATCTTGAGTCTTAAATTCTCTTTGTTTCTCTTAATAATTTTTGATTAGTATATATTGTATAATAACACATCTTTAATGGGGTTTTTGAATATTTTTTATTGTTCTGTAGTTTTCATTCAACCAGCCTTGGCAATAAACTTTTCTAAACTTTAATACATTCAAACACTTTCACGGAGATTTCAAATGTCCTTGAGAATTTATTTATGATAGAAATAAGTGTCTAAATAATTATTTTTTGTTTTAGCATTAATGGTGTCAGAATATGAGAAGATAAAATATGATGAATTGGATTGTATTTTATCACAAGGAAATGCAAAGCTAACTCATGTTCAAGTATTGGGTATATGCCAGGGTGGCTTTCTGAAAGACAGTATACGCCAGAAGGCATGGCCTCTTTTGGGCAAAATTGATGTGAAAAATATACCAGCTAAACCTGGTAAGTTAATTCATATCATGACAACCGTATAACCTTTCATTTAATTGCTTTAAGACAACCATACATTGCTATAGTGACACTCTCATAACAGGTATCGATATTTCACTGAAATCTAGACAATTTCTAATTGAGAGATACATGGAATTATATATTGAAATGAACTCGACTATATTCAATCAACTAATCAATAATTATTGATTGGTTAATTGACTACACTTTCAATTGTAAATCATTTGTAGGAGTAGTTTACCATCTGCTGTGCTCTCTTGGTTATAGTTTTATCGATTTGAATCCTCTGTCAACAAGTGACTCGCGTGTTCATTAATCTCCTAGATTTCCCGCAACTAGACTACAGTTAAAAATAATGATTGAAATATGAATGTGTTTGGAGATTGGAATCTTCTTGCCAGCAAATAATTAGCTACCAAAAAATAGAATTATCACATTCTAGTATCACACTTTGTGAATATTTTATTTTCTTTAGTTAAAGTTACTATACGGAATACATCGTCGATATTATTTGATATTAATTCATAGTTTGACAACTGAAATGCTCATCCTATGACAAATATCAATATTCTTCTTATTTTTTATATTCAGATCATAAAAAGTTGGAAAAGCATAAGGAATATGAGCAAGTGGTTCGCGATGTTGATCGCTCATTGAAGAGATTTCCTCCTGGATTGGATGAGGACAGTCGGTTGATGATGCACGACCAGTTGGTGGATGTGATCATGCGAGTCTTGGTGAGAAACCAAGAACTCTGCTATTACCAAGTGAGTGGGAAGATGGTATTGGCCTTTAACCCTTTGAACTTTGAAGGATCTACTGTTTTTAAAGAATTAAAGAAAAGTATGGATAGATAGATATTTAATGATTGTCGTATTGTTATTTTAGGGTTATCATGACATCTGTGTCACATTCCTGATCGTTCTTGGTGAAGATGTTGCATTCGCTTTGATGGAAAAACTCTCCAATACGCATTTAGCGTGAGTTCAACTGATATTTCTCTCGGTCAGATCTCTATGATTTTCTTTAATATAAGATTTATTGAAATCAGTCAAATCTTATCGGAGAGCAATTAAAATTTGAAATTGATGCTTTTGTAATGGTTAGAAGTTAGACGTTGGCGCGCGCTACACAAATTGATAATTTCACACTACAAGTGATTGTGTATGATATCTATGGCTGCTGTTTGTCACAAAGTACATAGTGTGATTTTTGTTGTTGAAGGTTTGAGAAATATTTACTTTAATAGAAATTTCTTTAAGGAGTATCCTTGAGATCAAAATTTTATTTTATTTCTCTGTCTTCACAACAGGGGGTATAGCTCAGTGGTAGAGCATTCGACTGCAGATCGAGAGGTCCTTGGTTCAAATCCGAGTGCCCCCTTAATAATTTTTTGTTTATTATCATCCGAAATATTTAATTTTTATATTTGTCGATAGACATAGAAATTGGTGTTGCTTTTTATTGATTTCAAAAAGAATAATCTGAAAATGAGGACAAATCCAGTTGAAATACTTTCCTCAACCGTTGCTCTGTGTTTTCTTTCAAATATCTATTTTTGATATTTTTAGATTTACATAATTATGTTAATCGACATTATCAATTGATATTGTTTGATAGAAATGGACTCTCTCGTGAATAAGTTCGCTATCAACTCGTTGGTGCAGACCGTGACTTGTTTAAGCCAAAAGATTTCGAACTTTCTATTTTTACTTCTTGTAATTATTAAATGGTTGATGTTAGCAGTGCTTGATTTCAGAGATTTCATGTGCCCCACCATGGAGCCCACTACCCATCTGCTGGGCCTCATCTATGTCATCTTAGAAGAGGAGTCGCCAGACCTGTTGGCAATGTTTAAGGAAGCTCAATTGGAGCCGTATTTCGCCGTGTCCTGGGTGATCACGTGGTTTGGTCACGTGCTGGGTGACCTCAAGCGTATTCTGAGAGTGTACGACTTTTTCATCTCCACTAACTACCTGATGCCAATCTATTTATCCACCGCGGTGAGTCAACACTTCTCTCTTCTTCTGAGCATCAGTGGAGATATTCCTGACTATTCCTCTTCTTATCTTAGATCGTGCTGTATAGGAAAGCGGAGGTGAAGAAGTGTCCGCTCGACTATGCCCTCATGCACCACCTCCTGATGCACCTCCCAGATAATCTTCCACTGGAGCAATTGATCTATGACTCTTGCCAACTATTTATCAACCATCCACCGGAGAAAATCCTCGCCAAATTGCCACCATCGAAAACGTCTATCAATAAGAGCAGACCCAAATTATCACCCACTGTTTTACTGAACGCTTGCAGACGTTATACTCCGAGACTATTTCATAAAAAGTTGTTCCTCGTGGGTGCTATTCTGGCGCTCGTGATCAGTATTTTAGTGATGCTCTTATTCAATGCGATGAACTAGTTGATGTGGAGATGTTATGGGGCACATGTTGTCAAAGATTTTGGATAAAAGGATTCCTCTATAAATCAAAAGCGTTAATTTTTTAAATCCAAACCAACACATTTTTTCTATGATTTAAACCAATCTGCATTATACATTGTATACTACTAGCAGTAGTATTACATATCTATTGATTTTAGATAAATAATATAAAAACTAAACATTTTAGCTAAAATTTCAGTAAGCCTATCTATCTTAATAATTGAAGTTAATAGGACTACCTCAAGTATTCATAAGATTTGTGTTCATCATTTGCGTGCCTAAAATCAAATTATGATGTATTTTATTTCATTTTATTGCTTTTTTCTTGATTGCCAAATTTTATATTCAGGATAGTTTTGAGTAATTTCCTATTGATGTTTATTTAACTAAGGGGAATAATTACCAGAGACTCAATTAATTTATATTTGATTTATAGGGTTTATTATCGTGTTGTGGTGACGGATTTAATGGTTTAAAATTAAAATTCAAGTCTTGACAGTATTCGCGTATTTCATTAAGATTTCTATTGGTGGATTTTGTGTTTCACTCTGTATCAAATTGAAAGAGAATGCATTGTTTACAATTGAAGATTATTGAATTTATATTTGGAGATATTTTCACATGGACGACTGACTTTCAATTATTTCGTATTTTCGATATTAATATGGTACTTGTCATTGTATGAGAAGTACAGATAGATATCATTGTCTCATTAGTCGATTTCTATGGTTCAACCATACCATATGAGTATATTTGAAAATGAATACAAATTCTCGGAGAGAGTATTACAAACTTTTGTGGAATGTCTTGTAGCTAAAAATAGCTACAAGCAGGTATGACGTCACCACTAACTATTCGCTCACTCAACGGTGTATCGATTTGTTTCATTGTATCAATGACTTCGTTTTATTTTGTATTAAGAAATAACAATCATTTTTATAAACTTGTTCATTCTTACTTTCTTTCAAGAGATATTTTAGTTGAAACATTTGTTTGATGATAAGATTTTGTCAATTTGTCAAGGACATCAACTTTGGCTGTAACACCCATGATTAATCAAAAGATCCACAAATACCATTTTACAGTTGATTATTCGTTGATTATAATTTGTCACAGAAGATGTACAAATAATGGAAACCCTCTTTTATGTTAAATATTTTTTAATAATTAAATGAACTCTGTGGTCGAAGTAGTTTTAGCAATTCTTGAGATGAGCCAAATTCAATTTTTCCTAAATGCCCCCTAATTTGTTCATTATTTGGGATATTGTAGACAATGCAATTTCATTGGTTTATGGCTATTCTGTGCGTGGCAATGTGTATCGACGCATCCATATTTGAAGGGAGTCCTGAAGATGTTTTCGCTTTTACAAAGATGAAAGACTCTTTTCAAGGCATTTTAGTGGGCAGTGCAGATCTGAATAATGACAGAAAGAATGATTTTTTCCTTCTGGATGGAAAAACTTTGAATGTTGTCTATCGCAAAGAAAAGGACTATCAAAAGGTGAAACTCCTCGATCTTGGAAATAAAGAAGTGAAAAGTGTAGTGACATCTGACTTCAATGGTGACTCCTTGCTCGATATATTGGTTACGTATAAAGCAGGGAGCAATATTTACAAGGCTTCCATATATTTCGGATCTGTAGAAGGTTCCACAACTAAATTTGGTGAGCTTTGAGAATTTATAATCGTTAGTTGTTACCCAATAACTCTGTTACTTTTTTATAGATAAAATTACCAGTTAGCGCTTCTTTGTATTGTGTACTTTTATCTTCATGTTTTTAAGTTTTATATTACATTTCTCATTCTTAATAGGTTGCTCATACTTGACACCGATTTTGTTTAAATAATTAACCAGTATATAACGAACTGGCAGCTGTATTAATTTTTCGTGAGCAGTACCGAAAACCAAACAATTACTAGTTAAAACTCACTCACTAATCTATGAATTATCAGTTACTACCCACTCAATCAATAAATTACCAGATACTACCCACTCAATGAATTACCAGTTACTCCCCCCTCAATCAATAAATTACCAGTTACTCCCCCCCTCAATCAATAAATTACCAGTTACTACCCACTCAATAAATAAATTACCAATTACTCCCCCTCAACTAATGAATTACCAGATACTACCCCTTCAATCAATAAATTACCAGATACTACCCCTTCAATCAATAAATTACCAGATACTACCCCTTCAATCAATAAATTACCAGATACTACC